>JAHUXG010001442.1:0-87988 GCA_020740815.1 Sciurus niger
GCATTTACAGATATTTAAATAATACTTAATTTTCGAAGCAAGAGGATTAGACAAATGGATGTGTTCAACCTAGACTTCAGGTCGGGCTTCTGTTTTTTAAGCTTAATGTGTGATATTACCCTATTAAGTGACATTCTTTTATTTTATCCATTCTCTATCCCCATTAGACGTCATTTCCATTGATGTTTTGCTTTGTTTGCATGTTAGCTCTTCTTATGTTAAATGACAGGGTTGAGGGGGAAATAATTAGATTTATGGCTTTGTACTTTTAGTTTTCAATTTAAAGTTCTATTCAAAAATTACTCATGAGATGATACACACAAGGCCATCTTCTACTCAAATTAGCTTATCAAAATGAAATATCTCCTTTAGTAATCTTTCTGGAGATGAAGAAAGCAGACAGCCCACCCTTCACTTAATGAGAACACACGTTGTGATTTTCTCCTGCAGCCAAACCCTGTAAACACCATTGTCATCCTGAGCACTTCCTGCTGATTTTCTGCATGGCTTTTCCAGGTCAGCTGGGGGAGGTGGCTCCTAGGGATGGTGCTGGCTCCCTGCTGCCTCCCATTACTCAGCAGAAAGGGTTGTCTCAGAGACTGTGGCACATGCTGTTCTTTGACCCAAGTGCAGGTTCAACCCTGAGGACTCGGGGGTGGTGGCCGTTCTAGGAGCCACTCTAAATGTCTGTCTATGATCCAGCTGATCCTAGACTGTCCCTTCAGGGGACAGGAGACAGGGAATGCTTTAAGAGGATGTTCTTCTCTGACAGAGACCTGGGTTCAGATCTCTTTTCTCATCTGTGTGTTTGTCCTGGGTGGGGACTCTTAACCCTGGAACCTGTCACCTCAGGTTTACATGGGGACTTTGGTGTCAGTTTCACACAGACTGGAAAGAATGGGAGGCACCTGGGCACATGGCCTGTGCTCATCCTGTGACACTGCTGACTGTCTGCCAATGGATGCAGTGCTGGCACACATTTCTCCCATGTGTCAGGTACCAGCAAAACTCTCTGGCCACGCCCCCAACCCCAGCAGGTCTAGGTTAGAAAGCTGAACCCAACATTCACTCCATCAGCTTGGGCCACTCCCTCTGTGTCTGTGCTTTGGGTCTGTATGTATGAAAAGAGGACAGTGTCACCCACAAGGGGTGTTCTGAGCATTCCAGTTACTTCATGTAATGCCCAGCGGGGAGGTAAAAGCTAGCGTGCTTGGCGGAGACTTCCTATGTGCAATGCCAGTTTCACAGCACACCACAAAGATCTTTATTTTCCCATATTATAGGTAAGCACTTGGTGACCCAAAGATGAGGTGCTTAGGACTGGAACTGGGTTGGCTTTAGAGGGGACCTACAAGGGCACCTGCTTTGTCACTGCCACTTGCCAGGTGCCGGGAAGCTGGAGGCCCCCATGTCTCTGTTGGTGGTTCTCCCAGATCCTGCTGGGCACCCTTGGAAACCTCCCAAGAGTGGACCTGCTGGTCCTCACCAGCACATGAGCCAGTGTCACAAGCCAAGGGGTATATTCCAACAAGCACTGTTGTGGTTTGGAGGAAAGAAACACGGTGAGCTTGGAAGTGAACTAGAATTAGTGGAAACCTGAAGACTAAATACTGAAGAACACAGACTTATCTCTGGGGAAAGAGTGAGTGAATGAGTCAGCATTAGCCCAGGATAGATGCAGAAGCAAAAAGGTCATATGAGGCATGGGTGAGAGACCTATTATATTATTATATTGATAGTATTTATGGATAAAAGTAGTCAGACATAAGGCAGAAGCCCAAGTGACTGAGAATCACAGCTGTTATATAACTCCACATCATGTACAACCACAAGAATAGAATCTTAATTAGAAAAATTTATACTCCATGTATGTATAATATGTCAAAATACACTCTACTATCTTACATCTCTAAAAAAAAAAAAACAAATTATTTTTTTTTAAATGTTTAAGAAAACTTAGAAAAAAAAAGATACCCTTGTATGGACTGGAAAAATGTAACATATGTGCAGATGCTAACTTGAAGTCATGTGGCCTGGAGCATGGTCAGTACTTTTGTGACAAAAAAAAAGAGACCATTATTTGGTAGATGCAGTTTGAGGGTGCGACCTGGTGAACAGAGCAAACACCACATTTTAAACCCCAGGGTTAGGAGACTTGTCAGGGCCCAACCTGTAAAACCACATACGCACTTGCCTGACCTTGAGAGTCCACCAAAACGGGGAGAGAACAGGGACAACTGGAGCCCATTTCCTTTTATGAAATCTGAATTTTAGAGCTATTTTGTTTTCCTTATGGTACTGGAGATGGAACTCGGGCCCTGGGCCTGCTGGGCAAGTCCTGCACCACAGAGCTACCCAGCCCAGTGGGCCTTTGTGTCAGGCCCCCAACATCCAGAGCTCACTTGCCTTCAGGAATCCTTCTCGTGTTGCGAGCCTGACCCATGTTTCCCTGCAGAGCTGGAGACAAGGAGCAGGGCCGGGTGATTGACTAGGAGTGAGTGTAAAGGAAAGCAAGCACAGGAAGTCACTGGGAGGTGTGGACAATCCTTCAGGGGACGTTGTGAAGAAACACGCATGATGCACATCAAAGCTGTCCCTCCAAAAGTTCGGCAGCTGGGACAGTTACTGACCATCCCCTCCTCCCACTATCCATCAGTTGGGAGTTGCAACGAGGAGTGTCACACACTCCAAAGCACTGGCATGTGGGTTGGGGAGGCTCCAGTGGACATTGAGAAGCCCAGGACTTGCATTAATCTGTCCACCAGGCTTGCACTAAAATCATGTGGACAGAGGGGGTGTGACATGGGACACAAAGTCACCTGCTTTTGCTTATCGGGAGGCCCAATGGGACATTGGGGTGTCCTCCTTATATGAAAGCCACAAGGAGGAGCAGCTTCCCTGACCCCTTCTTTCCCAGGAGAAGCCAAAGATTCTGCTCAAGAGCTTCACCCTCTGCCAGGCATTCCCCGTGGGGCAGCCACCAGAATAGGATGCTGAGACAGGCACCTCCAGACACCCACACCCAGGGTGCTGACATCACATCCTGCCAGCATCTGGGAGTCAGGATGGGCACACAGGCCATTCTGCCTTGAACAGGGGGAAAAGGCACCAGCTTGGCTCTGGATCTTGGGTAACATTAAATGACTTCCATTTCATATTTTATGGTAGGCATAATGATACAAGCTGCATTCTTCAGCATCCATTTGAAATGAAGGGACATGTATATTTTAGTGGCACCCCACCAAAGATTCCCCATGCTTGTTTTTCTGGGATCCTGCCATGAATACAGAAAGCTAGATGAGAGGTCATCAATCAGAAAGTGGAGTCTGACCCCATAAAATCTGAGGAAGGAATTTGATTTTTTTTTTATGAGGTTGAGCTAAATTTCTTTTTTAATTCAAGGTGCATGTAACATGTATTTATAAGCCAAGTTTTGATCCTTTTGCCAAGAGATTGGGGGATTGCTCTGTGAATATCTAGTACGTAGCACGGGAAGCTGACAGGGGGATGAGGCACCAACCAGGGGACTGGGTGGCAGAACCCACAATCAGCCATTTCTGTCTCATTAAGCATAAAGTCATAAGTCACAAGATAAAGGAGAGAGGAAGCTTTGTGGGTGATCTATTTCAATCCATTGATGATACAAATGAGGGAAACTGAGGCCCCCAAAGACAAGGTAACTAAAAATCAGGCATCATACTGATGGAGGAATCGAGGATAGAATTTAGATGCTCACTCTTAGCCTAGTGCTCTTTTGAAAATCCTCCATCAACTCACATCACTTGGAAACACTGGTAGAATGTCACTGAGAAGTTTATTGAACACATACTATGTGCTAGGCTGCTGTCAAACTTTTCCATGTATTAACTTATTAAATGCTCATAATGACTCTACCACAAAATAATTTATTTTACGTATGAGGAAATGGAGGTGAGAAGAATGTAAGTAACTTGGCCAACATTCCTCAAGGACAGAAGCAGGGCTTGACTCTAGAATTTGTCTTCAGAGTCCACAGTCTGACTGTCTGTTAAACTACTTCTCATTAGAATTCTCCACATCCAGTGGTTGGGGGAAAGCCTTGCCACCCACCAACTGTCTGGAGAACTCTACTGTGAGGGAAGCTCTCTGTTCTACCACAAGAGTGCTGGGCTCCTGCAGGGCCTCTAGCTGAAGCAAAATTAGGGAACAAGAGGGGTGGGAGCTGTGGGAAAATACCCAATGCATGATTCCAAATAATCTGGTGATTGCATAATCCAGTAAAGAGGACCTCCAGGGGAGAGGTCTCTGGGGGCCAGGAAGCTCTGTGAACTCCTGGGCAGGGGACGAGGCAGCCCAGGGTTTTGAAGAATGAACAGGCTGCAGGAGACAGTCCCTGTGCTGATGATCTTGGTGTGTTGTCCTTCCCTGGAACCATGAGGCAGGTGCTCAGACAGACACAGTTGTTCACTTTCAAAGATGTCAGGGAATGTGCCTCTGGTCCACCTTCTGGACTGGCATTGGTCAAGGTCTCCAGCTCCCTTTTGGTGACATTCAGCCAGCATAAATGTCAGGGTAGGTGGAAGAAGTCAAAATAACTGCCCCTAACAACTGTTGATGCATCTCCCTGTGACTCCCATGAGCTTCTGGGAGGCTCTGCATGTGACATGAGAGGACAAGTGGCATGAGATGCTGGGACCCCAGGTATTCCACCCCACAGCTCAGCTCTTACTAACTTTATATGTTGGGTTTCTAAGTTCTGTTTCATTAAAGAATATCCCAGTGGCTAAATGTGCCTGAAAAATAGTTAGAAAATATCACATTACACAAAATTCACCATACGCCACAGTCTTTTATGGATGAGTGACAAGGAAATAGTTATTGAGTGCCTGAAACTCATTTCAACCAATCCCCACAAAACATTAGGAGGCAGGTTTTTCTGTTGCACTCACTTGAAAGATGAGGAGTCTTAGGTCCAGGCAGAGGAGGTGACTTGCCCAGGATCACACCGCAGGACTGCACAGGATGCTCTCTGTTTTGACTACAAAGCCCATGTTGTCTTAAGTAGCCCAGGCTGCATGTCAAGAGTCTTCCCCTAACTCCTTTTCCTGAAGTTAGAGGACAAGTGTGTAGGAAGGTCCGTGAACAGTCCTCAGGAGACCTGCATGCTGAACCTGAGTCTGTCAGGCTGTGGATTCTGTCTAGATACCAGAAGGCTCCGGGTCCTTCTCCTGAATGAAGGTGCTTCATCAACAGTAGGTTGCTAGGGCAACAGGGGCAGGTTGTGGGTGTTTGGAATTATTCCCCCTGTCATTGTCCTTCTGGAGTGCAGGATAATGACCACATTGTAAGGAACAATAAGAGCATTTGTTACCACAGTGCCTGGGTGATCCTCAGGTTTCAATTGGGTACCAGTAAGGTTGTCTTCAACTGTAAAGATTTCCAATTTTCTCCCACAAGAATTTGCTCTGGTTCATTCCATATGCAAGGGATACAGTGTGTGTGTGTGTGTGTGTGTGTGTGTGTGTGTGTGTCTGTGTGTTACTGTGGGTCAGGCTTCTCTTTCCCATCCCTGTGCTTTCTGGCATTGTTTCAGTCATACTGACCTGTTTTCCAGAACTACATACATAATCACTTTAATGCAGTGCATTGTTTTTCCTGCGCAATGGAAAATGTTATTGGACTGCATTTTTTGAGATTCTTCAAGGCAAACAGTTTGTATTAATCTTAGCGATGGTGGATAAAAGGTCAGGTATAAAATATTTTACATCCAGGAAATCAACCTTTCACTCTGAAAAGAGATGTCTAAAGCAAGTTTGTTTATAGCAGACACTTTGGGAAAATGTGTCACCAAATGGCACAGGTCACTGAGAGCTCTGTCTGAAAGTGCTGGAGCAAAACGAAAGCTTCTAACCAGGTCCTCTGCTTGTGTTCCTTGAGTTCCTATCTTTGGCATCATGTCATGATGTTCAGGACCCTGACGAACACCAAGGCAGGTTCTACCCAGATGGTGGGGCAGTTTTTGGAGAATCCAATCTCTCCAGTTCTTGGGTCTTTGGGAGAAACTCAGCTGGTGTTCTTGCATCTCCTAGCCACCAGGTTCTAACAGGCAAACCTCTGACTCCTTATCCCATCAGAACTAATTTTCTTCTGTGAATCAGGAAAAACTGGTGTGATGAAATGCCCAACCCATTCTAGGTTCCTGATTCCTTGATCTCATGAAAGAATTAGGTAACTCACAGCCTTGGATATCTGCACAAACTACTGGGAACAATCCTCTCTGGAAGCTTCAGGCACAAGACATTCCAGGAAAAGAGATGAACTTGGCATTGGGGCTCCTTCCTTTCCCTGCCTCCCCAACTGCTCAGCAGAGTCGTCCCTGTTGGGAGTCAACTGCCCATCCACGAGAGGCTGCTCACAGCTGCCCTGAGATATATTCCTGATAAGAAAGTGTTGTTAAGAAATTAGGGGCTATGGAAGGTTCAAGGGAATAAGGCAATAATGGTGGCATTTCAGGTCCAGGACTCAGAGTTTGGATCTGAGTCATGGAGGGTGAGACTCTTATCCCTCTTCCCAGGGTGTTTTCTCTAACACTGTCGAGGGACAGGACTGCAAAGATCAGAAGAGTACATTGGACTTCTTAAAGGCTTTGCTCCTTGGTGTTCAAAGGTCAAGGTGTTGGGGGGGGTTCATGAGACCACTGGTGATGGAGTGAACTCCTCCTCCCCTTCCCTGCGGGCTGGCCCTCTGCCTGCTCCACGGTGCCTTCCCTGATGCACCTCATGAAACATCTCTGACTGGAGCCATCTTTAGTTCTTTAATCTCTTGGTAATCAAAAGAAATCTTCTGATAAGGATGCATATCAATCCTCTTGAATTTGTCACAGATATTAACTGTGCTTTCCCAAATCATAAGCATTTTTTGGTGGCACATTTGCTGTCCCTGAGAAATTCCCTAAACTGCATCTCTGTGGTGTCCCTCACTGCAGTATCACTTCCAGTTTATATAACATGTTCTCGGGGCAAAGATGTCTTCTCTCTCATCACCCACTTGTTTTAATAACTCTGTTTAAAGTGCATGAGATGCAGGGACTTTTGCACACAGTCTGGGCCGCCTCTTCCCATTGATTTGGATAGAATAGAAAGATATAAATATATGTGTAGATCCAAGCCAGGAAGGCATTTTCTGTGGTCAGCCTAAGCACCATTACTTTTCAAAAATGTTTTTTCCCTGTTAAGAGAGTAAACATGGAAATGGTAGAAATTTTGGAACGTTGCCAGAAAGGAAAGAAAAACCAATTGACCAGACTTCTGCAATCCTAGAGAAATGGCTGTCAAAATTTGTTCCACTTAGTTTTAGCAGATTTTTGCTTTACATGAGATTTTGTTTTGTTTGTATATTTGTTTTCCTTGGTGGAAATAATATGGCATATCTGCATCTCTGTATTGCCCACTGAGTATTGTACAGTAACAGTTTTATGACAATCAAAATTATTTTTAATACTGTAGAAGTGGAAGAGTATGCCATTGATTATTCAGCCACTCTTCTATTATTAAACAATTAAGCTACTTTCTTTTCTTTTAGAAATTATACTACAGTGAATAGCTTTCTGCATAAAGAATAAATATTGCTAAGCACAGCAATTTTTTAATTAATGAGCTCTCCATCAACTACTTCTGGTTAGTAATGACACTTTAGTGTTGGTCTACTGTGTACTTAGTTCTTTTCAAAATGTTGACAAGACATGGTGCTATGGTACCACTTCCACACTCCTGAGCTTTACTTGAAGAAGGGTGGCAGATGATTTTGTGTGGCTCCCCATCACAGAGTTACACATCATTTTTCTTTTATTGTCCACTGGTTTATTTTTCCAAACGAGCAATAGGCTATTTACAAATAAGCAGATCTCCAATGATGGGTATTAAAATGGCAAGCCTATTAACTGTTTGAACCTAAATGAAAAACAAAATATATTAAGGCACATTTGATTTGTGAGTTTAAAAACAAACATTCTTGTGTAATGACAGAGTCATTTCAGTTTTGTCCCCCAAACACATGAGCACCAAAATTGTCCAAGAACACTTAGTACTTAGTAAAACAGGAATGCAAAAATTAAGGAGGTGGAAAAGTCTTCAAAAGGAAATCTTTGGAGATTGGTTTACTGCAAATAAAAACATACTAACCACACTTCAGGTACACATAAATACTAATGCTAACAGGTAAACAAGAAATGGTAGAATTCTAAACAAAGGATATTAAATAAATTAAAGGTATTCAGATGCCAAGGATAAAACAAACAGGAATTAAAGAAGCCAGTTTTTTGAGTAAAGGCAAAATGGTTGTCACTGGGAACTGTCCCACTATAAACAATCTTTGGATCATACTGGTTAAAAATGATTGGGAAATATATTTGTTAGCCCAAAACTGTATTTGCTCGACACCCTTGCAGGAATTCGGTAGTAAACACCAGGTCAACGTCACAGAAGAAGAGCAAAGATTCATTATTGAACTGGGAAGATCCTACGTCAAGGCTCAGAGCTTTGAAAATTCTCTGGACACAGGCAAAATCTGCATGTCAGCTTTAGGGTACTTAATGCGATAATCTCTCATCAGTTCAACTTGTTTGGCCTCATCAGGGTTAGAGTCAGAATTGAAAAGAAGGATGACGAGTTTGGCATTCTGATTTGGGATGAGACATGTCTTCTCAAAGTTCCCCATAAATCTCACAAACATGTCAAAACGTCCCGACGAAGGAATCAGTATATTTATCTTTTTATCTTTGGGCTCTTTGTGCTCGTTCTTGGACCCACGGAGCTGGAAGGGAACAAGCTTCTTCAGAGAATTGGAGAGGAATGATAGGGATCCAGAGTCCTGATTGATTCTGCTGGCCAGCTCCTGTGCGTCCAGTTCCTCATGCTCCACAAAATGGATCTTGCCGAAAGTCTGCTGTAGGTATGCCTGTCTCCTCACAGGAACTGTCATCTCAGGGCCGAGCCCTGTGGCCACAGCGGCGCCCCATGCGCATCGCCCGCGCCCAGCCAGCGTGGGACGATGCCGCCACAGCCACCGCCGCCTGCCCATGCTGGCAGCCTTCAAGGCTGGTGCGGCGCCGCGGACCCGCTCGTTTCAGCTCTGAAGCGCAGGGCAGGACAAGACGCGAGGCCAGCACGAAGCCCGGCACAAGCCCGAGCAGCATGCTGAGCCAGGCGCGCTGGCCGCTGGCTGCCGCTGCCGAGGTTCCCCGCGCCCTCAACCCGCCGCCCCGCCAGTGGAGGCCAGCCCGCCCTAGCGCCGCGAGGCGCGGAGGGGGCAGCGCCGCGGGCCCGCAGCGCTCATAGCGGCCCCCGAGCCGCCCGCAGGCCCCGCGGGGGCGCTTTGTTCCGCACGCCCGCCCCCACCGCCAGGGCCTGCGCCTTTAAGAGGGGACCATGCCTAGTGCGCACCAGCGGCTGCTCGGAAGTGAGGCAGCTGTAGCTACTCCCGCTTGCGCGTGGAGGCGCGGGGCCAGCGCGATAGCGTCAGCAGTGTTAGTGGGGCCAGAGTCCCTGTCCCGCCCTGCTGGCGTCCCTAGGCTGGCTCCACCTGGCTCATGCCGCCCCCATCCTCTTTGTGGCTGACGCTGCCGCAGCACCTGCACATCCTCAGGCTTAGCTCGCCATTGCAACAGAAGCCAGTTACTCATCATTGAGAGAGAATTTCTTAAGTCTATTTACATCCTGAAAGATCTACTTCTGGACATGGCCTTTGAACACTGTCCGGTGAAATTGTGATGGTAGGAACTGTTGCAGCCACTTTGGGAACAGAAGTAAAGGATTAGTCTTAGGATGAAAATCAACATGGGAACCTAGAATCTGTGGGATGTGATTGAGTTGCTGATTCAACTCACCCCGATTCCTGATTCTGTCCTCCCATCAGACTTCTTACTAAGTGAGAAAAATATATTTTCTTCATTGTTTCTTCCAGTTGAGTAGGAATTATTTTTTGTTAACTGCAGCAGAAAGTATTTTAACTGATAAAGTAAAATCAACACATATCATAATAATAGCAACCATTTGTGAAGTCTTTTAAGGCTTTATTTTAAATTAAAAAGTAAATCTCCTCATTAAACAAACAGAAAGAATGAATCTCAGGCAAGCGATTTGACATAACCCAAATCACTGACCTAAGATTGGATCTGTGAGTCTAGAGCCTGATCAAGCAGAGAAGTGAGAGTACCAAGGTTGCTGTGAGGCTGAAGTAGAACCCGGGTTCCATGACCAGGGATCACAACTCCCTCTACTACTTCTGGGGGAACCCAGGAAGCCCACTGCTGGGGCACCAGCCCCACCCCTTCCTGGCTTTCTCTCTTTAGTATCCACTATTCAGTGTTCTTACTTTCTCAAGCATAGCATGTACCCCATGGTGCTGTTAACAAATATAATACATCAGAGAAAGAATTACATATATTTATGGCTGTAATAACTTCCCACCCAAAAAGGGGGCATGGATCATATCACTAGAGAAAATCAACCCAGCCTGAGATGTCTTTTTATTTCTCCCTTAGATTTTAATTCCAATAATGTACATGGTTTTCTGGGGGTAAAGAACTTCTGCTTAGGGAACAAGATTTTGCATGGCAGGGATGCTGTTTTGCAAACAGGGGATTTATTTTTTGATTCACTGATTCCATTAGAACTTTAACTCAGAAATCCCTGGGAGGCTTCACAACCAGGTCTCAGAGATTCCAGGAGTGACAGCATCCTGATGGATGTGTGAGTCTGAGATACACTGTCCCTCCTCTTTCACAAGCTGCATTTGGGGAAATCTTTTTGCTAATGTATTTTTAAGGTTTGACAAGAAACAATCACAAAGGGCTCTCTTTGAAAGACTCAGTTCATTGCCATCCATGCCAGGAATTTCCCTGACCACAGCTTACCTGTGGTTGGGTTGGAGCTCCTCCTCTGTACTACAGTCCCACAGGATGGTCCCCACTCAGCATCTCACTCTGCATCACACCTGGCTGTGTCCCAAGCTGTCTCCTCCACTTGACTCTGATCTCTTTCAACAGAAATTGCATCATATTCGTGTCTGGATCCCCAGTGCTCAGCAAGGAGATTGCCAGGGGGATAGGGGCTCAGTACATACTGATCCAGTGACCCTTAAACAACATGGAAATGGTTCACTGTTGGTCCCAGCTCAGTGTTCAGGCTGGGCTCTTGCTGCCTGACTATCTCCACTTCTGGGTGAGGCAGCCTGACTGAGACCAGCATAGTGGGACCTAGGCTGGGTGATGCCCTGTCTGTCTCCAACACTGTAGTTCTATCTCTTTCCTTTCACAGAAAAATGTCTTTTTTAGAACTTAGCTATGTCTAACACTCGGCCCCAAGAACAGTCCTAGGGCATCCTTTCTCCTTAAGGTCTGGGGTCTTCAGAGATGGAGCCACAGAAGGTAACAGTGAGGTCCCTCAGTTTACCCTACAGCTAATCATCTAAATATCCCCCAAAAACTCTTGTTGAAACTCACCACGGTAACAGTATTGACTGAGAGGTGGGACATTTAAGAGGTGATTAGGACACAGGGGCACTACCTCTTGCGTGGTTTCAGGTCATTATTGAAGGAGTGGGTTAGTTACAAAACAGGGTCCCAGCCCCCTGTCTCTGGCACACAGTGTGCAGTGCCTTTTGCCCTGTTATTCCTCATGGGATTGCTCCCCAGTCTTGGACTTCCCAGCTTCCAGAACTGTGAGCCCATTGACTCCTATTGTTTATAAATTACCCTGTCTCAGGTATTCTGTGACAGCAGCAGGAAGTGGAATAGGATAAAGCCACTCTGCTCCAAATGCCACTGCTGACCTAGACAAGTCTGCACTCTTATAGCCCTCCTCACCTGGGTGCCGGGACTGCCAGGGAAGCTGGGAGCAGGGAAGGCCCTTGGAACATCCATCGGTACTGGACGTTAATGTAGCAGGAATGGGAAAATGTGTTTCCCAGAATTCTGCTCATGGAGAACAATCTGATACCTGCCAGGTGTGGCCTGGGCTGGGCTGAGAGCCACATGGGCCTCCTGCTTGTCTTTACCCTTGCCTGGTTCCTTGCTTCCCTACCTGGAAACTGCAAATGGGGGCAAACCCTGGTGAGGACTCCAACACCTGGAGTCTGGGGTCTCTCCAGGTGGGCGGTTGTCCTGACCACACTGCTCCTCTGCAGGAGTTCAGCTCCGCAGGGCTCACACTGGTGTACACTGCAGGGTTTCTGAAGGGGTCCTGCATGGGAGAGCTGTCAGAGCAGCTGAACCGAGGGAAGGCGCCATGCATGGCTGCCTGCAGTCAGACCTGAGCACAGTTCACCCTCCGTGGTGACACTTCACATGTGAATACATTTCACAGCGGGACAAGGACACATGTTTAGGACACTGAACACAGTGTTCAGAGGCTGTTGGGATTGCACTTAAGATAAAATAGAAAAGTCATACAGTAGTAGAGAAGAGTTTGCAGCTCTGAGAGCCAAATTCTCTGAGGTGACCGAGTTGCCGCTTCTCCAAAGTGTCTGCAGAAAGGTAGCCCAGGGCACCTTCCAAAGAGCAGAGTGATGATTTGAAACAGAGACAGACAGAAATTCCTGGAAGGGCTTGCACCATTGCTTATTATTAGATTGATCTACAGCCATGCTCAAGCACATGCTGGGGACTTGGAGGGTGTCACCTCTCTGTTTATGACAAAACCTTCTCTTGGCACTTGTGGAGGAGGCTGTTGCTGGCTCTCTTCCCAGCACCTGCTTCCTCTCTCACTTCCTCATTATCCCCCAGTTTGTTCTACAACCAGCCCACCCTGAACCTCACAGGGTTATTGAAGAAGGAAACCAATGCCAGGCATTCCCCTGCCACTGTCGCTTGGTTGGAAGGAGATTCGTGACCAGGACCCAGATGGGCCAAGCATAGGGCCACCTGTGTTATGTGGGAGGTTGATTCTCTCCCTCCCTCATGCTGGGGAAGAATAGGGCACATGGACTCCAGTGTCACTGGCGGCTCCCTTGTGACATCAGGGGAACTGCCCTTATCATGGCACCTGTTCTAAGAATAAAAGCAGAGGGAGGAGGGACAGGGTCCCTGGTGCTGTTGCAGAGTGACTGGGTCTGGCCACCTGCCCCTGAGCATCTTGCAGTGTGTAGCAAGTCATTTACTTCAGGGTAACTTGGAATTACTCTACTGGAAAAAATCCTAATTGATCTAAGACTATTATTATCCTCATTTTACTGATGAAGAAACAGTCTTAAGAGACTAATTAACTTGCCCAAGGTAATATAGTGAGTAAAGAGAGTAAAATCCAAGGATAACTTAACTCTTAAGTCCAAACTCTTAATTCCTCTGACATATAGATTCTTAAAATAATATACAGAAATTTCCCAATTTACCTTCTTGAAGCCAACTTTGTCCCCCACAAACTCAGATGGGTTGTCTTGTTGAATGTCTTGCTCTTAGAAATTATTTTAAAGTTCATATCACCTACTCCTTCTAAAGATTCCTCCTCAATATTTTAGCGTGCAACTAGTACAGAGTAGACACTAAATATGTTTTTTATTAAAGGATAGAATGAAGGGCCTTAGCAGGATTTGGGAGCTTTGAGGAACTGGGGTTTCTGGATCATTTCAATAGGTAACCCGGACCCCAGCATTGGGACATGTTCATGTCAAGGTCTGCTGTTCAACAGAGAATAATTCCCTTTCTGCAGTAGCAAAGTTTTCACAATTAATCAATGATGTGTGGTCAGGACAGGAGATCTGAGGGGCTCCTGATAATCTCCTAGGAATAGACTCTTCCAGGGGTGCTCCGCTCTGCTAGCTTCTACAAGCAGACCTCTGCCTAAGCCCCACCTTTGCTTGGAAAACCCAGCTCCCTGATCCTTCTGCTCTGTCTCTGCTGTCCCTGTCTCATTTCCTACTCTCTGCACAACCCTTGAAATTCAGCCCCTTAGCTTTTTCTGTGCCTCTCTCTGCTGCTTCACCAGGGTTCACGGCCCCTTGACTGGTCACTGGACCCCATGTCTTCATGACAACCTGGGTGCCACCATTCCTGGGGGACAGCCCCAGAGTGGGTACAGTGCTGGTGTTGACCATGGCCTCTGGAGCCAGGCCTCATGGTGTCCTCACTTACAATGCAGGTTTCCTTGGACAGATCACCTGATTTTTCTGTACTTGGTGGTCTTCATCTAAGATGGGAACTGCAGTAGCGCCTCCTCACATGGAGGTGTCCTGTGGTATGCCCGGTCACGGGTGGCACGAAGGAGTTGCACAGCTCTGGAGGGCACTGCTGACAGGAGGCACAGTCTGCTCATCAGGCCATGCTGCACCTAACTTTCATGTGGCTGCAATTCATACTTGATCTTGTCAACCCCAACAGAAGTGCAGTCTGTGGAAACATTGATTTTAAGAGTTACAAAACTGTAAGAGGTGCTGAGTCTTCCCAAGGAGCTAACACACCTGGTGCTATGTGTGACAGAGAACACTGTTGCGACTTTACTGTGAATTTCAACCTTGACTCATTTCTCTAACAATTGAATCATATAATAGTAGCAAGCCCGTTTAGTATTTGAAGATAAATGTTCCCTTTAGTATTTGAAGATAAATGTTCCACAGATTTCTCATATACACTGTCTCATTTGAGCTGAAATAATACTGAACAAAGAGGATTTTCTGCTTTGCATGTGAGGAACACCAAGTCTGGAGATGCTGGTGACATCTGGTCATTACCAGGTCTGATACTGGAATTGGGGGCCTGTGGCCACTGAGCAGTAGGGACTTTTCCAGAAGACGCCTCCTCTATGTGGACTGAAGTTGAGTGAGTGATCTCCTAGAGGGAGTGGGACCTGGCCAGAAGGCTGCCAGCAGGAGTCTGTCCTCTAAAGCTTCACCGCCTCCTTCCCTGATCTTTGCACCTGAAGTTGCACCAGAGAGCTGCAACTTCTGACTACCTGACACAGCTTACTGTCCCCTGAACTTTTACCACCTACACTTTCAAAGGAGAATGCAAGAAACAAAGCCCCTGCTTATAGCTAAGTGAGGTGGCACATGACTGGAATCCCAGTGACTCGGGAGTCTGAGACAGGAGGATCACAAGTTTAAAGCTAGACTCATCAACTTAGTGAGGCCCTAAACAACTTGGCAAGACCCTGTCTCAAAGTAAAACATAAAAAGGGCTGGGCATGTGGCTCAGTGGTTAATTGCCCCTGGGTTCAATTCCTGGTACAAAACAAAAACAAAGAAGCCTGTTTATAATGGAGCCATCTGGTCCCTCTGACACCTCCTTGGTGTCCACAGGATTGCTTTTCTTTGCTAGGCTTTTTGAAGTTCAGTCTCATTATAAAGAATCATTCCCAAAGGATTCACTAATCGGGGAATTCACAGAAACCCTCAAATGAAAATACCTCTAATGATTCACTTTACTATGACTCTGTCTAACACCAAGAACTTATTTTTCTAGATTTCCTGGAATTGTCTCTAAAGTGAGACAATTTCCCCATCAGCATCCTGACAGCCTCCCCTGCATTCCTTCACGGAAGGCTTTTCTTGCATTCACCATGAGTTTCAAACTTGGAGTAGTTTGATGATATTATTAACATGAGGTGTCTCTACAGAAGTTGAGTGATATAACAATTTAGCCATGCCTCCACTAACTATGTGACATGAAATATTCACTTCACCAACACAGTGACAGATCAGAATATCATTCACCTCCGAGGCAATTATGGCTTCTGATCACACATCACTACCACACTGGGAAACGTGTGAGTCACTCTGTCAGTCACACCACCCCACATATAATTGCTGAGCACTTGTGTGTGACCTACACTGATCTGAGAGAACTGAGATGCAGTCCCTGGCCTGAAGGAAATACTGTCCTAATAGAATTAGCTGTTGGAGAAGAATAGAATTGGCTTTGGAGAAGGTGGCTGGGTTTCGTTCATTACCAAGCCCCTGATACCTAGCACAGAACCTGGCACACAGTTGACAATCAGCCAATGCTTACTGGATGAGTCCAAATATTTCTAGTTCCCCAGGACCAGAACCTGGACAAAGGTGTCCTCCCTGGAATGGACCAGTGGTGGCCCTTTTCCATTAGGGAATCTATGTCCTTGTCAAAGCGGGTCTCCTCCCTGGCCTGAGGTCACCACCGTGTAGACCCCTGAAGGGGAGCCTCCAGGACCTCTTCCAGCAGCAGCAGCTGAACCAGATCCCAGGGAGCTGGGCATCCCCCTGGAGGCAGAGGTGGGGCATGTTCAGCTTGGGAGGTGCTCCCTGCTGGCCAGAGCTGTTGAGAGAGGAAGAGGAGGCCTCACCCAAAGCACCCTCTTGGGGAGGCCTTCCTGGTTGCTCCCTGCCCTTCCCTGCCCACTCCCAGGGCAGTCTTTTCAAGTTTCAGTGTGTGCACTCCAGGCCACGCTCCACCCATGGCTCCTGTGCTTCCAGGGCAGGAGGTCCTTCTGGATGTCTCTGTGGGCCACAGGGCCTGGCAACCAGGATGCATTCAGGAAGGGTTTGCTAAGCAGGATTAATGGAGGGACCCAACAGGGAGGAGGGTCTCTGGAGTAGGCCCTGTTATGAGGCCCTGGGCTGCTTTCTCTGGCCTGGTGGTAGGGGAAGGCAGAGGGGGTCCCCTGCAGCAGGTGACCTGCTCCCTGGCTCCGGGGCCCAGCACATGCCTATAGAACGTGTGACCCAGACTGTGATCTAATGGTCACGGGAAGAAACAGGGGTGAGGAGTCAGGCTCAGGGGCTTCTGGGGGCTCCCGGGAGAGGTGCTGCTTTATGGGTGGGGAGTGGGGCAGAGAAACTTAAATGGGCAGCTGTTCCAGATGGCCCTTGTGGAGTTTAAGGTGGACAGGAATGTGGCCTCGGGGCCGTGCCCCAGTCGCAGGCTGGACAACTGATTATTACAGGTTGATGGGTCTAAATGGGCCCGAGCACAGACTAGGGCAGTGGCCTCGGGAAGGGGACTCAGTGCTAAGGACAGGCCTGGGGCGGGGGCTTGGTGTGGGTTTACTCTGATTCACTTCATGCTGGAAATGACGCCATTGCTCCTTCTCCCCTGCCCTACTGGCCTCCTCTTGCACAGGGATAGGGGCAGGGTGAGGACTCTTCCCCATCCCCTGAGGACTGGTCTGACATCCAAGGCCCATCAAGCAAAATGAGCCTGTGGGTGGTGCGTCCCCTCCCCAGACGGAAGGCTGGACACAGGGGAGGGTCTGTGCCTGGGAATGAATGTTCCCAGACCGTCCTCCGTGCTTCTGCCAGGACACACGGGAACTGGGGAGGTGCCTGCTCTCAGGAGGGACTGAGGGGGCTTCCTTTTCCTTGTTCTTTCCTTTGATTTGTTTTTACATGAACTTCTGTTTAATTTTGCTATTGAGTTAATTAAAAAAAAGTAATAACCAGGCTGAGGATGTAGCTCAGTGGTAAAGCACTTGCCTAGCGTTCAGGAGGCCCTGGGTCCAATCCCCAGCACCACAAAAAAGAAAGAGAGGGAGAGGGAGAGAGAGAGTGTGTGAGCAGTGACAAAGGACAAAGGATCCAAGAACCAAGTCATCCACATCTGCCGCAGGCCCCTAGGGACCCTGGCCCAGCCTGTCTGCTGGCAGCCTCCTCCATCAGGCCCTGCCACCCACTTTCCTGACAGTTCACCCCCTGGTAGCCCAGAGGGGCTCACACACTCCCATTCCCATGGACCACTGGAGAGGGGCTTTTGTGTAGACCTGGCCACCCTGGGACTTCTGCCTCAGAGGACCAAGTGTGGCCTGGGAGTCGGCATTTTCAACAAGTGCCTGGTGATGCTGAGAGTCTCCTCTAGAAAATCCATCTTGAAGCAGCTGGCTGGGAGTGGACTGCAGCTTCTGCAGGTCCTGTGGCCTCCAGGGGAGGGGACAGGATGCCGGAGGAGCCCAGAAGGCACAGAGCCCCAGGGGCCAGCCACTACCCCTCCTGTGGCAGGGCAAGCTCTGTGCCCCTGGGCTGCGGCAGATGGGCCTGTGCTGCGTCTCCATCGAGTCCAGATAGAGGCCGTGGTGTGAGAGAACTGCAGTGCTGCCATCATCTCCCAGCCCCTCTCAAGGTCACCCTCCAGGTGGCACTGCAGGCCCAGCACCTGTCACTTGGGGAGAATGATGCCATGCCTGCAGTTAGACCTAATGGGGGTGTTTGCAGGCAGGCTGCTGCCACCTGGGAAATCATGGCAGGCAGGCGGCTGGAGGGCTCCCTGCATGCAGGGCCTGTGACTCACCCCATGATGAGCACTTCAGACGCAGAGGGGAATAACTCAGGCGCTGTTGTCACTGCTGAGCAGGGAGCGACATTAGGAGAGCAAAGGCTCTTCTCTGGGGCTTTTTCCTTATATCCTGGGTTCATCCCTGCCAGGGGCCTGGTGGCCTGCTGGGCAGTGCTCAGAGGTTGTTTGGACTCTGCCCTGCATGTCAGGGCAGCAGCTGGCCTCAAGGCCCTGAAGGGGGTTGGGGAGGAGTGCAGGGTGGGACAGGCCTGCACAGCGTCTGGGACAGAGGGATGCTGGGGTTTCCTGGGACTCTGGAACAGCCTGGGGACTGAGAATACACACAGGACCTGGTGTGCAGTACTGGGACAAGGTCAGGCTGGTGGCCTTTGTCCCTAGAGTCAGAGGCGGCAGGGACCAGCTTCAAGGGGAGCAGTGGGGGCTGTCTCCCTGGGACCCTTGAGTGTTGGGAGTGTCCCCTGGCCAGAGGGCCCAGGATGGGCCTCCAGCCCTAAGAAGCACGCTCTGTAGGGTCCCCACACAGCTCTGCTGTACATCCTGAGGTCACCTTATGAGGAAGAAGGGGTGCGGGCTCGGGCAGGACTGTTTGGTTTCACCACCAGGGTAAGGATCTCATCTTTGGGGCAGCCAGCAGGAAGATGGTGTCACTGGGGACTGAGTTGGACTGGGCCAGGCATGATGCCCACATTGTGTGGGGCTTGGGGAAGCCAATGGCCACAGCCACCCTCCTCTGAGTCACACTAGGTCGGCCCCAACTCTGACCACTGCCGCCTGCCACCCATGGGCTCTTCCAAGGTGGCACTGTGCTGGGCCTGTGGGTGAAGCCCAGGAAGGGTTTGGAAAGGGGACATCTTGTCCCTTGGTTACCTTCACCTCTTGTACCCCAGCCACTCAGCCACATGCCCCAGTGCAGGCTGCTGCATAACCCTGAGACCATTAGGTCGCATGTGGCCTCCTGTGTAGTGTGCTTGTAACCTTGTGTGGCCTGGGCAGGTGCTTTCCAGATGCCATCTAGTCACATCCCACTGGGAGCATGCTGTGTCCCTCTGTGTGAAGGTCCACGTCTTGGGGAGGGTACAGCTGAGCTTTTCCATCCCACAACCATTTCCTGAGTGCCCACTGCATGCCAGGCACTGTACCAGGCACTGTACCAGGCACTGTACCAGGCACTGTACCAGACTCTGGGGGACAAGCTGCAGTCCCTGCCTTCGAGGAATTGTGGGCTCCTGAGAGAGATGGAGCATGGACAGGAAGCCGTGGCAGGGGCGCTTGTCCCTGGCGGGAGGAAGTCTGGGGTGCTGAGGACTCCAAGGAACCTTGTCCTGTACCAGGAGGGTGTGGGTGCAGAATGCTCTGAAGTGGGTGACGTCCCAGAGAAGCCAGGCTGGGGGAGGGGTTCTCAGAGCCCAGGAGGGGTGGAGCATTGGGCTCTGGGCAGGAAGAAGCTTGTGTGGCTGGGTTGGGGGACAGGGAAGGGGCAGAGACTGGGACACAGGGAGGGTCCAGGGCTAAGCCTGAGTCCCCAGGGACCCTGGAAATTGTAGGGACCTCAGCTGAGAGGGCCAGGTGGACGTGGCATTGGCACATCCCACCCCAAGCCCAGCAGGCAGCCCCATAACCAGGCCTCCCCACCATGCCCTCCCTCAGGTGGAGCCCTACCTGCCCTACGAGCACACCTGTGGGGGCAGCTGGAGCAGACCCACACCTACATCCAGCACCAGGTAGGCAGCCCTCCATCCTCGGCCCTGGACCTGGGGTCCCACCCCAAACCCATCAGGCCAGAGCCCACACTGTGCAGGCAGCAGACACCCCCGGCTGTGAGCCCCTCAGGTCCCCTGACCACTGAGCCTCCATTCCTTCCCTGCCAAGTACCTGGAGGCACCTGAGTGTCTGTGGGGTGGGGCCTACTTTGAGGAATAAATGAAATTTGCATGCAAGGCTGCCTGGTATTCAGCAAGTGCCCAACAGTGGCTCCCACTGAGCTGTAAGCCTGGGTCCTCAGGTGCCACCCAAGGTCGCCCGTGCCCCACTCCACCTCCCTGAAGCCCCTCTCCTCCTGCAGGACTTCTGTGCAGTTCCCAGCCCAGTCCCCGCCCAGGGGCTGGGGCCTCACAAAGCCCTTCATCCTGGCACCCAATGCCACCCACCTGCAGTGGGCCCAGAACACTAGCAAGGACCCTGGGGCCTGGCCCCACCACACTTGCTGTGGGCCTGGCTGGACACCACCAGGAGGGACTGCCTTAACTACAGACTGGTCTGCGAGCCCTCCTTCTTCCCCTTCCTCAACAGCCAGGAGGCCTTTCTCCAGTAAGTGCACCCCCCTCCCTCTGAGAGTTTCCAACCAGTCAGGAAGGATCCAGAAGGGACCGTCCAGGTGGGCATCTGCATCATGAGGCTATACTCTTGGCAGGACCCAGCCACTACCAGGGACGCTGCCTCCCAGTACCACCCAGCTCCCTCTGCCCCTCGGGGGCCCTGCCCCAGCCTGGATGGGCACCTTCTCCATAAAGCTGCTGTGCATCCCTCCAGGCAGAACCCCGGCCCCTCTTCTCCAAGCTCCTGGACAGAGGCGGATAAGGAACTGTAACCTCCTCTTCCCAAATCTGGAGTCAGGTGTTGCTGGGGAGAGGGGTGGGCAATGCCAGGCTGGGGACAGCCCACCCCACCACCCCAGGGGGTGCCCAACACTGGTGGCGCCCATGCAGGCTGCAGGTGCCCTGTGACAGCGCCGAGTGGGAGATGCACCACCTGTACCCGGTGCTGGCCCAGTGTTACCTGCAGAAGGAGCCCCTGCTCTGCAGCTGCACTGGCTCCAGCACCAAGTACCAGCCGCTCTGCCCCTGTCATGACTTCCTCAAGGGCCAGGGCTGCCTGTGAGGCAGTGGGGGTCCCTGCCCCACACCTCCCCCTGCAGGAGAAAGCACGAGCAGACCCTAGCTCGAGATGTACACATGGCCGGAGCTTCCTTCCCACTCCCAGGAGCAGGCAGAGGAGCGCTAAGCACCGTCCAGGGGAGGGCAGCACCGGCAAGCCACGGGCACTCGGGGGAGGCAGATGCTGATTCTCTGAGGATGGACATGAAGGTGAAACCACCCTCTGCTGTGTCCCTTCCCTCAACCATGTCAGATTCCCTAGTGTGCAGAAGGCCTGGGCTGATTCACAGGAGCCCCACCCTGATGGATCTGTCCCTTTTCCCCTTGCTCCCTCCTCACAACCTCTCAGTCCTCACCTTGTTCAGGGACATGTGGATGCTGCCAGCCAGTATCCATCTGCAACCCGAGACTCCCTTGAACTCTCACCTCTCCTGCCACCTGCCTGGTCCTCATCTCCAAGTTGACATCTAAATGACACCCAAACCTGACGTGATCAAAATGGAAACCCTGGTTCCTGCCTGCTCCCTGACCTGTCCCCTGGCACCACTGTCCCCGTGCTGAGGATAGACAGTGCCAACCTCCCCCTGGCTCTGGAAGAACCTGGCAGTTGCCTTGGACTCCCGTCTTTCACTCAGATTCCAGGCCTCATGCCGCCTGAACTGTACCACCCACGCCCAGGTCACTAGGGCGACTTCAGCGACCTCCAGTGTCCACGATCTTTTGAGTGATTCACCAGGTTTTTTTCTAAAAGCTAAATGCACATGACATCCCGCCACTCCTCTGCTCCCTCCAAGTCCACCAGCCGCAGCCTCCCTGGCGTGGCAGCCTCGGGGCCTTTGCAGCAGCCGATGACCTCCTCCAGGCCTCCCTCAGTCGTCACCTCAAGGAGGGCTTTCCTGATACCCCACTCAACAGCCCGACACTCCCTGGCACCAGTTCTGCCCTGTGTTTTTATGTCACTTCATGGCTCCTGGTTCCTCTCCCTCCCTCTCCCTCTCCCCTCTCTCTTTTCTTTCCCTCTCCCTCTCTCCCTCTCCCTCTCTCTCTCTCTTCCTCTCTCCCTCTCCCTCTCTCTCTCTCTTTCTCTCTCTCTCCCTCTCTCTTCTCTTCTCTCTCTCTCTCTCTCTCTCTCTCTCTCTCTCTCTCTCTCTCTCTCTCTCTCTCTCTCCCTCTCTCTCTCTCTCCTGGAAGACTAGGTCCTTGAGCCAAGCATCTTTGGTTTGTTGGTTATGGGGAGACACTCAGTATGTATTTGTTGAATAAATGACTCTACAACTCAAATAGATTAATTCACAGGCTCTTTGACCTTGGAAGATGCCAAGAGGCACCTTCTAGTGGGACCAAGAGGGTCCACCTGCCAGAGGCCTGACCCCTTAAGCTGGGAGCCCTTCCCCTGGCCCCGATGCCTAGAGGCTGGTCAGAGAGAGAAAGAGGCAGCGTGGGGCCAGAAGCAGCTGGAAGGGGCACGGGAGGGTCCTCCTCAGAGTCTCCAGGTGGTGTGGGCCAGCCATGCTCTGAGGTTGGACTCCAGGGACTCCAGGGCCTCCAGGACCAAGGCAGAACGTCTCTGTTGCTTTTGGTCACCAAATTTTGGCAGTCGCCGCAGCCTAGGACCCCGACACAGCAGGTTAAGTGCGAAGTGCCCTGGGCCACACGGTGTGCGAATCACAGAGGATCAGAGGTCCCCTGAGTGTTGGAGACCCCTCCACACGCTGCAAGTCACCTCTGCCCATCTGTTGAAGGGAACCAAGTACATAAGGGACTCCCCCAACTTATCATCCAACCACAGTGAATGTAGGGTCCCCAAGATCTGAGGACACCTGGGCAGGGTTCCCTACATCAGCCCCTGTCACCTGTGGAGGGCCCGAATACTTGAGCAACAGAGGTCACTGGGAGGCTGAATCCTCAGTCCTCCAGCCCAGAAACCCAAAGTCACCATCGGCCACGTGCCGACAGCACTGCAGAAGTGCAGCCCAAGGCCCCACCCGATCCTCCCCAGTAAAGCCACCAGGCACCCACAGCCACCCCTGTCCAGCCACGTTTGGCCCCAGGAGCTAATTGCAGAAACTTCATCTTAGAGGAAACCACTAATACGCTCTCACATATTTTATGACTTTATAACTCACCAAATAAACCCGAATCCTATAACCTTAAAACAAAGCCAAAATAAGTTGGACAGGAACCAGCATAGGGAGTGGGAGGGGGTTGGGAGCATCCTTGCTGTGACTAAGGGACCCGTCCACATGATGTGGGCACAAACTGTCACCTGTGGCAGGGTCTCAAAGAACAGCCTGTGATCCCTAGAGGTCCAGGGATCCCTGGAAGGCACTCCCTTCTTCCTCAGCAGAACTTCATCCAGTCTCCCCAGTCAGGGAAGGTTCTGGAGGCCTAGACTGTCTTCTGAGGTCAGAGGAGGCCCAGGCAGGAGCAGGCCTTAATGTCTCCCAGGCTAAATGAAAGCCATACTTCATTTTACATTAAAGGCATTTTTAAAAAGTAAAGTATCTACAACATTTAAAAGTCATTAGTAATTACAGTTTATTTTATTTCAAACTGGTTGGAAACACTTTATTTCTAATGAGGTACATTTTTTTTTAATATCCAGTTTACCAGAGAGATCTCCGTGAAATTAGTGGAGACCGGGAGGGGCCCTTGCTGATGGTCCCAGGGTTCAGGGAGGTGGCTCTGCATGGATCTGAAGCCCCAGTCCCCCCAGGGAGGCCCCTCCCTGGAAAGGCAGCTCTGGGACTGGCCTGGCCTTGGGCAGGAGGTTAGTTAGCACAGAAGCCATGGAGGAAAAACAAAACCTGACTGGAAGAAACTTCCCCCAGTAACTTCAGCAAAAATCTCAAGGTGTCTTGTTTTCCGTTTTCCTGTGGGTTTTTTTTTTTTTTTTTTTTGGCTTTTTTTTAGGGTTTTGGTTTTACTTTGCTTTTGCATTGACTACCTCTGAGGTTGAGCATCCCACTCCTCCACCAGCTGCTGCCAATGCTAATGATGGGCTCACATCCCTTAAGTCTTTACTACACTCACGCCAGGCACTTGATGCCCCAGATCAGCTTCGATTCCCCAGAGAAATTATTTCAGGTCCTGTCCATCCCCGTTCTCATTTCTATCATCCAAAAAGTGATGAAAACCTTCAAGTATTTCCATGATGCGGTGGTGGCAGATCCTGACCCCCTGACAGGAGGCCCTTGGAGCCTCCTCGGATCTTATAGAAAGGGGACCAGCAAGTTATGCAGCAGAAGCAACCCTGGGATGATCCTA
Source organism: Sciurus niger (assembly GCA_020740815.1). Classification (NCBI taxonomy): domain Eukaryota; kingdom Metazoa; phylum Chordata; class Mammalia; order Rodentia; family Sciuridae; genus Sciurus; species Sciurus niger. The sequence goes on from JAHUXG010001442.1 coordinate 24,370, forward strand.
GGCTTCGTCCCAGCACCCTGATGGCAAGACTTCTCTGAAGTCCCACAGAGAGCTGGCCCTGGGAGATTCAGAGAAGGGGTGGGGCCTCCCGTCCTGTTCTGCCTGTTTGGAGGGGAGGTAGTAGGTGGACATTTGTGTAGCTCCTCCAGAGCCATGGGGCCTGGGCTGTGGGGTTCAGCTCTGGGCTTCCTGTCACCCTGTGACCCACTTATGCTCATTTCCTCCCCAGGATCCAGGGGCAAGGCTAAGGGTCTCCTTGTGCTGCCCAGCGGGTCCGTTGATTGATTCAGTGACCAACCTCCCAAACTTTACCGTGAAGGTGTGAATTCAGAATGGCCTAAACTGAGCCAGAAGGAACCCCAGATGTCATGGGAAATGTACGATTGAAGCTTTGGGAAAGAAGTCCTATAAAACTCAGAGGCCGTCAGCATGACCCCTGGTCCCAGGTGCAAGTGCACATCCGATATCCAGGTAAGATCTCTGCACTGTGAGTGTCTCACTCACACATGCACACCCACACACACTCACACACACACACACACACACACTCTCACACACCCACACACACCCACACACACACACATGCACACACACACAGACACTCATACACACGAGTCTGCCCTGTATACCCCTAGTTCAACATCTGCAGATTCAAACAACTGCACATCAGCAGCACACAGGAAACAAGAACTGCATCTGAGCTGAACATGGGCGACCCGCTCTTGCCATTCCTGACCCAAGACAGCAAGTGATCCAGCGTTTGCCTGGTGTCAGGTGTTACCCATTCTCGAGAGATGACCCACTGTGCGTGGAACCACATGCAGGGTCAAGGCCGGGCACATCATTTCCACCTGAGCCCCTGAGCTGACCCTCCAGGTGAATCCCACCTGCTGTTCACCCACATTGGCCCTGGCGACCACACGGTACTCAGGGGTGGGATCCCTCAGAGGTGGTGGAATCCATCAAGTGGTCCACCCTGGGCTGTGCCAGGGAGCCAGGCCAGGCCGCTGGGGCTGTTTGTGGGATTCCAGCTGGTGGAGCCGCGAGCTGTCGGGATGAGAGGCTGACATTTAACACGCACAGTTCCCGTGATGGATAAATATTAAACACAGCACGGCAACAGGACTAAATAAACAGCTATTAGTCTCCCAGAGGAGTCTGCAGCAGGAGGAGGTGGGCTAATTGTTCGCTCTCTCCTAAGAGTAAAGAAGACTCACCAAATGTGGCCGGGAGAGGCCTGCTTGGCTCCCCTCCCTCCCTCCCTCCCTCTCTCTCTCTTTTAATTATATTAAGTTGAACAATCATATTTGTTGAGAGCAACAACAACAAAAGAATTAGGAGAGCCCATGGAAAGCCTGGCAATTGCACCATCTTCCTTCAAAGGTTGGAAGCTGCAGCCACAAGAGCCTTTGGTGACAGGGCACTTCAATCCACCCCGCTGAGTGTTCAGAATAAAATGAGATCTAAAGACCCAGGAGGAAGGAGGAGAAAACATCGCTCCCAGTAGCCCAGGCTGGCTCTGGTCATCTGTGGTCTACCTTGAAAAGTCTCATCCTCTACCTTAGAAGCCGGTCCCTTGACCTCCCCAGGGCCTGGGCTCCAGGGGCCCCTCAGATACCCGGATCCGCAGATGCACAGGCTCTGGATATAAAGTGGTAGGGCATTTGCACATGACCCATGGCCTCCTCCAGCTCCTGGATACCATGTCTATATTACCTACCACAGCAATGCAAGGTATGCACCATGGAAACCGTTCCCAGGCTGTACCATTTAGGGAATAGGGACGAGGAAGAGAGGTGGTTATGTGTTTGGTGCAGGTTCACCTTCTTTTCCTGAGTATTTTTTATTGAATCTGCAGATAAAGAAGCCCAGGATCTGGAGGAGAGACTGAATAGAGATGGATGGATGGAGAAAGAGAGATGATGGATGGATGGATGGATTGATAGATGATAGATAAACAAAAATGTGTGTGCATTCTTTGACACACCTCATCATTCAGTCTATCTATCTATCATCTATCTACCTATCTCTCCACACACATGTTAACAAGCTACAGAGCCTGGCTGAACATGGTGCATTAAATCGGCCAACTTATGCTCACTGAGCATCTCATACAAGAGAAATATGCTACTGGACTCTGCCGGGAACAGCATGCATGACAAGGCAGGGTCCCTCCTGCACTAGTCAGCTACTGCTGCATCACAAATAACCCACAGACTGAGAGTCTTAAAACCATGATGCTTCTCACATCCAAAGATCCAGAGACCAGGAGTCCTAGACTGCTCTGGGGGGTGCTCTGCTCAGGACGTCCCCTGAGCCACCATCAGGATTCACTGGGGAAGGACTTGTTCCCAACTCTCTAGTTGTCATGCTTCTATTTCTTGAAGGATGAGGCCATGAGACCCTCTGTTTCTTGCTGGCTGGTGGCTGGAGGCTGGCATTAGTGTCTTGCCCTGTGGGTCTCTCCATGGGACAGTGTGCAACATGACCACCTGTTTCATCAATGTCAGCAAGGGAGGGGATGTCTCAGCCAGATGGGGGCTTCATGCAACTTCTTCAAAAAAGTGACATGCCATCCATTGTGCCATATTCTATCAGTTAGAGGCAAGTCACAGGACCTGCCCACACTCAGGGGAGCGGGTGAGAACCAGGAAGTAGGGAATCATGGGACCCCATAGCTTTCATGCCAGTAGGAAAGACAGACAACACAGACATAGCCAAAGAAAATCATCACTAATGGTGAAAAGCATCGGGAAGGAAATCACAAGGGTGCTTTGATGGAAGAGGTGAGAAGCCTTATCAGGGATAATGGAGAGCTGGAGGGAGCAGTGGGGGCATGAAGGATGAGAAAGAACCCATCTCACTCTGGGTGCTGAGGTAGAGGGAAGAGTGAGTGAAACACAGAGGTGGGAAGCAGGCCAGGGTGGCTGAGTGCCACCAGCACGCTGGAGAGGCTGAGGCCCAGGCCACGAGGGGCAGCAGCCAGCAGAGCCCGGTGCTCCTTGGCTTGCGGATGCACCTCTCTGGCTGCTTCTGTCATGGGTGGCCTTCTCGTCCTCTGTGACTCTGGGTCTGGACCCCAGTCCCATTGGATCAGAGGCCCACTCTGCTCCAGCAAGACATCCTCCTGATGGACACCTTCTCACCTCTGCAAAGGACCAGTTCCACAGGTGGCCGGGGTGGGGACCTTGCTGACCTTTTCCAGGGGAGACACTGTCCTGTCCCTGCCAGGCACTCACTGGAAGGTTTGAAGGGGGTTGTGCTTATAAAGACTCCTTTAGTGACCGTCCAGAGAGGAGCATGTGGGGACAGGGGTCCAGGAGTCAGGCGTGGTGACTGTGCAGCCCCGGATGAGCCAGCTCGTGGGCAGTGCCAGGGAAGGGCAGCTGCAGAGGAAGCCCAGGACCAGCCGTCCTGGCTGGGACCTGCATCTCCGTATTCTGGGGAGGGCGGCGTCTGGCTAGAGAAGTGGGAGAGCAGGAGGTGAGGGGCACACCCTGGGGAGGCCATGGTGGGCAGGAGGGGCCTGGCTGGGTGTGGACCTGCCTGCCCCACCCTTCCACCTGGAGAAGGAGGGACACGGGTACAGGAGGGGTGACGGCTGGCCAGCACTTACAGACATGTGCATGGCTTGCAAGACTCCTGCTAGGATGTCAGCAGAGCCCAGCAGGGACGCCTGCATTGGCCTGCACCCCTGAGCCCTTTCAGCCTCACAGGAAGGTGACCTGTGTGGTCACACATGGTCCCACACTGAGAAGGATGCTTTGCTATCACCAGGTTCAAATGCTGAGTGATTTTTAGCCAGGTGCGGTGGCACATGCCTGTCATCCTCACAGCTCAGGAGGCTGAGGCAGGAGGATTGAGAGTTCAAAGCCAGCCTCAGCAAAAGTGAGGCCCTAAGCAACTCAGCGAGACCCTGCCTCTAAATAAAATAGAAAATAGGGCTGAGATGTGGCTCAGGGATCAAGCACCCTGAGTTTAATCCCTGATACTCCCTGAAAAAAAAATGCTTAGTGATTTTTAAACAAGGGTTTCTGTTTTGCATTGAGCCCTGCAAATCCCACAGCTGTCCTGCATCTGAGTATGAACCACGCCTTGCCAAACATCAATGCCCACAGGAACTTGAAGCCTAAGCAAGAAGAAAACATTTGTCTTAGTTGCTGAGAGCTCAGCAGGCTGCTTTCTTACTGCAGCAAGCCCAGCCTATCCTCACTGTTCCTAGAGGCAATGGGAAGGCCAAGGGCTCTGAGAGAAGACACAAAGGGGCCTGGAGGGAGGAAAACTGAGGCCTATCAGACTGTCTCAGCCTGAGTTGCAAGATCGAGGGTGTGAGACTGCCCCGGCAGGTGTTTTCCCTCTTAGTCCAATGGCAGGGCCCTCCCTGACTTGGCCTACGCTATGTTGGTGTAAGTGGTGACAAAACCTGTCTTAGGAGAGGTCAGATCTGGGTGCCCCTGCGGCCTTCCGAAGCTCACATTCTCTGTAACACAAGAGTGGCAATATCAGCTTGTCCCTCAAGGGACTGCTGAGTAGGGGTCATGGTTACTGATTAGTGGAGAAGGTGAAACCCCCGAAGTTGACTTCCCCAGCTGGTCCCTCTGAGCCCCACCCGCTGGCTGACATGGGCCAATCGAGTGAGGGAAGGGGGATTTTCAGACATCCAGCAGAGAAGTTTCCAAGTGAGCCCAGCCAGGGAGCTCAGCCAGAGAAGAGGAGTGAGGCTAACATCCCAGGGAGGGAAGCCCCATCTGGGGTGCAGCACCCCTGAGGTGGGTGCTCTTATCCTAGCTGTACAGAAAAGGAGACAGAGGGTCAGGGAGGTGATCACATCAGCCAGAGTTCACACTAAAAATTAGAAGTGGACCTGGGATTCACAGTGAGAGTTTCTAGCATCAGAATCTGGTCCTGTCGCCATGGCGTGACTTTCTCCACCATGTCCTTCATGCCAGTCACCAACATGGAGAAATTCGCATGGACTTATTCTGAGGTCAACACTTGCCTTGGTAGTTGACGCCCCCTGTTCTCTCTGATCAGAAATCCCTCACTGTGCAGGGTTAGCTGGATGGCAGGGAGTTTAGAACACAATCCAATGGTCATGGACCTGAAGTTATTGTCACTTTGTGTCCCTTCAAGTTCCTCTGACCTCCTCTCTCCTTCAAACTCTTCCTCTGTGCTGCATCTCCTCTGAGCACCAGGGGCAAGTCTTCCAACAGATGAGCAGAGGCAAAATGTTCATGAACATCCACCCTGGTTGAGTTCTCTTAGAACCTGTTCAGTGCTGCCCTGAGTGGCTGCCATCCCTGCCTGGGGCGGAGACCCTAAGCAGATGGGTCTCACTGCCATGCATACCTGTCAGATATCCATCAACTGAGTACTACTGCCTGGTAAGGATCACACACCTGAGTGGCACACTGTGCTCAGACTGTGTTGGCTCTGTGACTTCTGGTTGTGATTGCTGCCATGTCCAGGGCTCCGCTGATCTTGGCTGGCTGCAGCTTCTCACCCCAGAAGCCAGCCTGTGAGTGCACTGAGAGCCCCGCTAGCCCACATGCATGCCCCAAGCTCTTATAGAAAAGCAAGTCACGCTTGTCCTGTGAGAGGGCACTTCAAAGTCGCATGGTAAAGTGTTACAGGGGGAAGTGAAGGTGCGGGATCATCATTCTGATCTGCCACCATAATCTGCCACCAGGCTCCAGTCACACTTCTTCCTACCCAGAGAGCAAGTAAAAGCTTCATTCATGTCCACACAAAATGCCCACTTCCCCTGGGCTCCCCTGGTATGAATGGTCAGTTACCAGGGGAGAAGGAGGCTGGGGTCTTCATTTCATCAATTCTATCAGCGGAAAATCTTTTGTCCTAAGAAACAAACACACATGCACAAGAATGCTCCTCCTTGTCAGATGGCCTTCAGCAAAAGACTACAGAGTAAGAGATGGGACAGTTGTGCAGCAGCTGGAGAGTCACAAGGGAAATAAACAGGCCTACAGTCCCTGGGAAGGTAGAGCAATAGAGAAAGAAGTTAGGCAGCGTATGGGGTAAGGAGCTGGGGTCAGGAGGGGGTGATGCAGGAAGAAAGAGGGAAAGGAAGGCTGGGTGAGGAGGTGAGGCTAGAGGCTTGGTTGGGATCACTGGCATATCCAGGACTCGACAGACTGTTGGCTGATCTTGGCTGGCCCTGGGTGGGATGAGCTCAGCATCTCTGTTCTGTTCCTCTCTCCAGAAGGGATGGACAGAAGGATGGATGTGTGGATGGATGGGTTGATGGTCTCCTGCCATCTTTGTTCCTACCTTCCCTCTCTCCCTCCTCCCTGTCAGGTGCTCTCTGGGTTCCATGGGATGCACAATTGCCATTGGCTGGCAAGGAAAGCCCCCAATTCACCAGGTTCAAGCCATTACCAGGAGGCCACTGGGGCTGCCCAGGGTCATTCCACTGTCCAGAGGAGCTGCACACACAGACCTGCTGGGATAACTCTTTGAAAGGTGTTTGCCTGTTCCTAATGGATGTGTGACCAGAGGAAAGGGAGCAAGTCATGGGATCAGAGGAGCCTGGGACTGAGAAGCCAGGTTTGCAAACCCAAGGATCTGGCTCCACCAGGCCCTGCCATAGGCCTGCTATGGATACGGAATATTGCTTGGCCTCTCTGAGCCTCGATTCACCTCTGGAAGTGAGAACGATGCCCAGCTGCCAAGCTCATCAATATTCAGTGGGCACTTGGCACATGGCCCCTTGGATACACTCACCAAACAGGACACAGAAGTTATAGCTATGCCTATTCCCTCCTCCCAGTCACCTGTTTCTGACTGTCCGCAGAATAAAACCAAGGCTGCATTTCAACCACGACCCAAGCTTCTCTTTAGCCTGACAGAGCCTTTGCTTTCCCCAAATCCTGTTTTGAATATTAGATTATAGGTTTGATTAAGGATTCCAGATATCAGCCTCTGGTCAGAGTGAGGTGAGTGGGGCCGGCAGAGTCTTTGGGTCGGAGTTCCGTGCAGTCATCCTGAGTGAGGTTGCGCAGCCATGCAAGGTCTCCCTGGTACCCGGGGTCCCTGGCTGGGATTGGCCCTCACCATCTCCTTCCTGGCCTGTTGGCCGGACCTGCCCTGCCGACCGGTCCTGCCCTAACCATCTCTGAAAGTGAGGAAGAGATTGCTGCGGGTCCCATAGGACAGGGTCCTCCTCCTGCATGTGATGCCTCGGGCTCCCCAGGGTCCCTGGGGCAAATATTAATTCCTCGTCTTTCATGTGAGGCTCTGCAGTCTTGAGCATGGGTCCTCCTCTCCCCACTGACCCTTCACCCTTCTGGCTGCATGGACATCAGGCACCCTTAATTCTGCCTTCATGGATGGCACATTTCTCGCGCTGGACCCTCCCCTTAGGAAACCAGCTGTCAGATTCCTATTCATGCTCAAGGGCCAGGACCACTTAGAACATGCCCTGGGAAGAGCCCCTACCCCCCCAGGACCCCCAAGGGCAATGCCACCCTGCCTTGTCACACTGACCCCACCTGCCTGGTAAGGCTCTTCCTGTTGCAGGACTCTTGTCCCAGCGTTTAGTTGAGCAGCTATTTAGTCCTAGCCGTGTGCCAGCTCCCGCACTGTGGATTTAAAAACACATTCGTGGGTCATCACCAAAATCTATTTATTGAGCACCTGTTATATTCCAGTTACTGTCCCAGGCTGTCACAACTGACCTGGCCACAGAGGCAGTAGTCTGCCTGTGACATTGGCTGCCCTAAGCATCTCCTCTCTTGGCACATGAAAGACTTTCAGCTTGGATGTGTGTAAGAGCATGCACACACACACACACACACACACACACACACTGTCTACACCTGTGCAGGACCAGGGCTTATGACACTGAGACCTTGAGTTCATGCATCAAACATATACTGTGCACCAAAGGTTTGTCAAGCATCCCATTTGTGAAGAAAGACTCATCTCCCAAACCTTTATACCAAATCCTGACCCACTCTGGAGTTCCTGGTCTGTTTGTTGAATGAATGTGTAGGGGATGCACCCTAATGGCGGCTGCACCCTCGTGACAACCTCTTCCTCATACATGGCACTGCCTGATCCACCAACAGTTTACCCGGACTTCTTTGTACTGCCACTCTCCCCCGGAAACTGAAAAATGTGTTCTTACCCAGCAACTCCCTGATTGACCTGCTCATCTCCACCCCCTACTGTCTGGGATTGGTTAGCAGCAGTTCCGTGAAGGTGATCAGCTCGAGCTTGCCATTTAGTCCTATGGGACTCTCTCCCTCGAGAATTCCCCGTGCCTTGCTGACCTTTAAGCTGATTGGTTCCCACGAAGCCCCCACACTACATAAGAGCTGTGTAACTCCCTCAATAAACGAGTTCCTGCTTTGCTTCATGCGCTGACAGACCTCCTGGCTCTGGTGGGTTTCCATTGCCGCTGACACTCATCATCCTGCTAGGCCCTGTATTCTCCTCAGGCGGGCCCTGAGGAAATACATCAGACCTTGTTGTTCGACAGGGAGCAACATGAATGGATGAATGGATGAATGAAGGAACGAATGGGTCTAGGAGGGGAACCTTGTGAGCAAATAGATAAACAGACATTCCTGAATTTCAAGGGTCCAACTTAGACCTTTTTCCTTTATGATGGTGTGAGAGCCACGTGTGTTGGGTAGAAACTGTACTCAGGACTTTGAATTGTGACCTGGGTGTGAACTGGGTGGGTTCAGGTGATACCGCCCCGTGCAGCTTTCAGACAGGCCAGAGATCACAAGGGGAGGCAAGTGAGTCCCTGCAGTGCCTGTGCTGCCAGAGCTTCATGCATTTTCCAAATGTGTGATTTTTGACTTAGAGTGGGATGATGGGGACATGGAGACATGACCCTGTCATATGCTAAGGAGCATCTACAACAAGACAAACCTCAGCCAGAAGAGCAAGGTGGAAGCAGATTCTCAGAAAGTGCTTCAGGATCTGCCAAAGAATTAAGAAGTAACCCACCAGGCATGGTGGCACATGCCTTTGGCCCCAGTACCTCGGGAGGCTGAGGCAGGAGGATCGCAAGTGTGAGGCCAGCCTCAGCAATTTAGTGAGGTCCTATGCAACTTAGCAAGACTCTCTCTAAATAATAACTTAAAATGTCTGGGTATGTGGCTCAGGGGTTAAGCTCCCTTGGGTTTGATCTGAAGTCTAAAAAGAAAGAAGAAATAAGGTGCTCATGAAGGAGGAAGTGCTGGCTGCCCCAGCCTCCCCCAGAACACCCCATGCTCTCTGACCCTCTGGTCTTTACCTCCAAATCCCCTCAGAGACCCAGTGTCCTCCCTCTAGTCTGCCCTAGAAAGGAGACGCTGACCCAAGGAGCTTTTGCAGTGCCATGTAAATCTGGGTCCCAGGGAGGTGGGCACCTCAGCTCTCACCATAATTAGGCTTCAAGTGGCCCTGTAAGTCAACAGCCAATCACCTCACTGGCTCCATCAGCTCAGTCCTCCAAGGCAACCAGAACATTTCCCCTTCAGACTGGCCCATAAAAATCCCTGAAAGCACATGGATTTACTGTATTTATTTATTGGAATTTGGAGAAATATACCTGGTACCTGGAGGCCTTGGGATGTGGGAACATAATTTGAAATGCAGATCGTTAAAATGAAAGACAATTACAAGAAAGAATTGGCAGGCTTCAGCTCTCCCAGGTAGCAGACAAGATGTCACTGTCATTAATTACTGGACTAAATGCCGTGTGACAGAACCATGTGAGGATGTCTCCAGCAGCGGCTGACAAGGTCCCCAACCCCAGCTCCATTTCCCTAGAAGCCTGACTCCATCACCAGGTCTTGGAAATTGCTGTTTCCTCTGTCTGGCACTTTGTTCCCTGCAGGCTTGGCAGGGAGACATGCCAATGAAGGGTTAGTTGTGAGATGAAGCATCAGAACTTCCTGGATGCTGCCCGGCTGCCCTCCTGACAGTCCCTATCCAGGCATGCCACCCTCCCCTGCCATAGAGTCCTCCACAGAAGGTTCTCACCACCCATCTCTGAAGACAGGTTGTACATCAGTTTGTGGATGTGGCTACTATGTTTCCTCCCCAGAGGGTGGAAGCCTGGTCCCTCTCTGTCACCCCTGTGTTCCCAAGCTGAGTTCCAGAAGGCATGTAGCAGGAGTTCGGGGACTACTCTGCTGCTGACTGAATGAATGGTCAGGAGTGGCAGAGGTGGTGGTGGCCCTGGCTTTGGCTCTCCTCTCTTCTGCCTGCAGTCTAGAAATCATGGATCCACTCTTTCTCAGGACAGATAGGGAGACTAAGATTCAGGGTGACCTGGGGCCACACTATGCACTGGAGGCAGAGTAGACACCTGAATCCAAGGGGCACAGTGAAGAAGTGGGATGTGAGTCCATCACTCTGGTTTGGGGCCTGGGCTCTGTACCTTCACTTGACCTCCCAGACTGGGAAGATGGCTTGGGTACAGCATGGTGGGCAAATGAAAGAGAGGAGAGAAGGGGGTGGGTGGATGGATGGGTGGATGGATGGAAAGATGGAGGATGGATGGATGGAAGAATGTATGGATGAATGAGTGAATGAATGGGTGGATTGATGGATGGAAAGATGGATGGATGGATGGATGGATAGATGGATGGATGGATGGATGAATTGATGGATGAATGGATACATGTATGGTGGATGGATGGTGGATGGTGGATGGTGGATGGATGGATGGAAGGAAGGATGGATGGATGGAAGGATGGATGGATGGGTGGATTAAGGGAAGGATGTATGGAAGGATGGATAAATGGATGGATGGATGGAAGGGTGGAAGGATGGATGTATGGAATAATGGATGGAACAATCGCTGGATGGATGGTGGATGGCTGGATGGGTGGATGGATGGGTGGGTGGATGGATGGATGGATGAATTGATGGATGGAAGGATAGACAGGTGGGTGCAAGGATGGATGGGTGGGTGGATGGATGGAAGGATGGATGGATGGATAGGTGGGTGGAAGGAAGGGTGGGTGGGTGGATGGGTAGATGGAAGGATGGATGGATGGGTGAATGGATGGAAGGATGGGTGTGTGGAAGGATTGAAAGATGAATGGATGGATGGATGGATGGATGGATGGATGGATGGATGGATAGGTAGATGGATAGGTGTGTAGATGGATGGATGGAAGGATGTATGGTGGATGGATGGTGGATGGTGGATGGATGGATGGATGGAAGGATTGATGGATGGAAGGATGGATGGGAGGGTGGATGGAAGGATCGATGGGTGGATGGATAGATGGATGGATGGCAGATGGACGGATGGGTGGATAGATGGGTGGGTGAGTGGATGGATGGGTGGATGAATGGGTGGATGGATGGATGGAAGGATGGATGGGTGAATGGGTGGAAGGATGGGTGGGTGGATGGATGGATGAATGCATGGATGAATGGGTGGGTGAAAGGATGGAAAGATGAATGGATGGATGGATGCATGGATGGATGGATGGAAAGATGAATGGATGGATGGATGGATGGATGGAAAGATGGAAGGATGGATGAATGGTGGATTGATGGTTTGAAGGATGGATGGAAGGAACAATAGATGGATGGATGGATGGATGGATTGATGGATGGATGGATGGATGGATGGGTGAATGGGTGGGTAGATGGATGGTGGATGGATGAATGGGTGGGTGGATGGATGGATGGGTGTATGGATGAATGGAAGGATGAATGGATGGGTGGATGGATGGGTGATGGATGCATGGATGGATGGTGGATGGATGGATGGATGGTGGATGTATGGGTGGATGGGCGGATGGATGGATGGATCAAAGGTATGATGAATGGGTGGATGAACAGATGGTATGATGGATGGATGGTCAGGCAGATCAACTGATGGATGGACATATGGACACATGTACTGATGAATGGATGGATGAGGTATGGAGATCTGAGGGTCTGAATTGGTGAGTCCGGTGTTGGAGGAAGCAGGCAGCTGAGCTCACTCTGAAGCACTGCATTTCCCTCCAAAGATCCTTTCTACCTCTGTCTCACTGTGGTCTTTCCTGTCACTCACTCCCCTCTGGGCATTTCCTGGGCAGACAGGTTCTCAGGACTCCTATAGGCCTGCCACATGCATGCCCCTGTATAGAGAGGAATAGAACAGCACAGAGGCAGGTCCTCTGGAGTCATGAGACCCAAAGGTGGTGGCTGAGCTTCTCTACAAACACATCTAGGCAGGCCTAGGCCAGGGGACTCACAAACTATGTGTTCTAGAACGTGCTTTCCCCAGGGAAACCCAAGAGGAGAAAATTGTGTTTGATTTTCTCTGCTCTGTGTCAAACACTCCCTCCTGAGGTTCTTTCGCTGCCTTCTAGGGCTCTTCCCAGTGGGAACAGAGCCTCCGGAACATCCCGGCCTGGGGTCTGGACTGTGCTGGGCTGAGGGGCTCCCTGTCCGCTTCTCTAGAGTCGGACAGACCTGGGAGCAGCTGGGTGACTCTGGACTCCACTCTCTCCCAGCCTCAGTGCCTGCCCTGGACTCTGGACCTCTGGAGATCTTGGTGACCTTGTGGTCGGAGGAGTGCAGTCAAAGGGACACTGTGCGATAAGGTCACAGGGAGAGCCCAGATTCCCCTTGGAGTTCTCCCTGAGGCAGTTGCCCTGGGGGCTCAGCTTCCATGTTGTGAGGAAGCCCAGACTACATGCAGAGGCCACAGGCAAGTGTCTCTCCAAACAAATCCAACAGCATCGAACCCTGGGTGTTCAAGTAAACTAGTCCCCAGAAACTCCCACTCCCCGCCATGGAGACACCCCAAAGGCACCTCCTGAGACAGAGATCCCCATGGTGACTCACAGACTCATGAGAAAAATGAATATATTAACACATCAGATCATTCAATATCACTGAAAAGGTTGAAAATAATTGATTTAAACATGCATCACTTCCTTAGGCTGCTGAACTTGGGGTGTCTGTTAATCGTGAGAGAGGACTGGATGGATGGGCCATTCTCCCAGGTCTCCACCCTCCTCAGAGGTGGATGCTCCATCCTGTATGGACTGAATTCACATCCCCACCCCACCATCGAAATCTGTGTTGAAGTTCTAGCCCTCAGCACCTCAGAATGTGACTGCATTTAGATTCTTCAAAGAGGTGACTAAGGTAAAATGAGGTCAATAAGGAAGGCCCTGATCCAACATGGCAGGTGTTCTTATAAGAAGAGCAGGTGAAAAAATGAAGACATGGTAGGGAGAAGATGGCCTTCTACCAGCCTAGGAGAGAGCCTCCAAAGATGCCCAGCCTGCCAGCATCTTGACCCTGGGCTGGCAGCCTCCAGAGTTGGGCAGAAATAAATACCCATGGCTCAAGCCACCAGCCTGAGATCCTTTGACTCAGCAGCATTCACAACTCATACAGTCATGGGAGCTCCTTTCCAGAGGGAAAACAGAGTTCAATAGTTGTTGCCTTGGTGGGCTTCTCAGTCACAAGCCAGGGGTGGACTTGGATCCTTTCTACCTCTTGGGGGTGACCCCATGTGAGATCTGAGTGCAGCTGGACTCACCCTGTGGTGGTTCCTCAGAACCTCTCCCAGGCTGCCTCCAGGGCAGACATCGCCAGTCCATCCCAGAGCACTCTCTCCCAGCCTCCCTCTCTCTCTAGGAGGTGGTCCTCTGGGCCAGACAGAGACTCTCCTGGGCTCAGCTCAGAGGCCCCTGCCTAAGGTGGTTCTCAAGTCAGGCTTGGGATGTCTTTAAGGCTATCTGGGGGTTACACTGTTGGACACTGGCCCAGGAGGCCCCCAAGACTAACTCACCAGTCATACTGTCACCCTTGGTCTTAGGATAAGCCAGGACTGTTATGCAGCCTATAGACCCTACGCCAGGGCTGGGCTCACAGGGAGAAAAACCCTGATAAAAATTACCCCAAAATAAGGAGATAAATAAAACTGGCCCAACCACATGGCACTCAGTGATTGGGTCAAGAAACTTTAGCAAACCCAGATCTGGAGCCTGAGAGACCCCAATCTGCCTGCTATTATCACCCAGGAGATGACGACAAAGACCCAAGCCAAGTCAATGTCCCCAGACCCCATTAGGTGGCCCTGGAGAGGGGCCAAGCACGGCTCTTTTGTGAGTCTCCCTGGTGATTTTTTCAGAGTCCCAGTATCCTCAGCGCCCACTGGAAGCTGCAAATGCAGAGGGAGTGCCAGATTTGAAGACCACTGAGGGCCACCTTTCAGACCCTCAGTGATGTCAGCTAGTTCTGGCCACAGTGCCTTTGCTCTGCTGCTCCCTTGGCCTTCGCATTTTGTGAATTCTGGTGCTCCCTGTGATCTCCTTGGAAACGCTGCCTTCTGCACTGCCCTTCTGACCTCGCCGCCTTCCTCCCCTCCGCTGCCTGCTCCCGTGCGCCTCCCCAGGTCTCTTATCGAATCTCCCCATTCCACGTCCATGGTGTCCTCTTTGTTTACTGCAGATCCCCCCTGACTCAACCATTACCTGGCAGGGTCCAAGCCGGTACCGGTGCCTTTCACCAGGGGTCCCAGTACTGAGCACGGGGCCCAACACATAGGTGCTCAATAAAATAACTGGCAGATGAATTTAATGTTCAGAAGCCTTGGTTTTCCAGGTCTTGCCGTGCTGGGAGGCTTAACTGAGGGAATGGCTGCAAAGTGTTTGGGAAGTTCAGTCTCAGGTTCGTTAAATGAGCTGGTCCTAATCATGTGAGGAGCACAGGCCCGACCCGAAGAAACTTTCAAGGTCAGCAGTTACTATTATTGAGTTGTTGTCATTGTTCATCCTGTGTAGATAGCACAGAGTAGGCACTCTGCAAAGCTATGAACTACCCAGCAGATATAGTCCTGAAGCAGCCACAGGGACAGGGGATGCAACTGCGCAGAAGCATCCAGGGTGGTCTGATGTGGTGAGAAACATGAGGCTCAGAGAGAGAAATACACTGCCCCAAGGTCACCCAGCACTCAGGCCATGTAGCACAGGGGCTCTGCTCTTTATTCTGTGGTCATGACCATGTGTCCCTGAGTAGATTTCGTCCCTTGTGGTCCTTGCTGCCTTGGGGTAGAAGAAGTCAGGCACAGCCCTGTCCCTAACCCCAGACCCCAAGGCTGCCCTGTGGTGATCTGGGGTGGCCACTTGGTGGCACTGTGGAGTCACCACTGACTGGTGGTCACCCTGGGAACCCTAGGCCAGTCCTGCTTGACCAAGAGACCTCAGGGGGTGCTCTGTTCTGATCTTATTCCAGAGGAGGAAACAGGTTCAGGGAGGGGCAGTGGTCTGAGGAGGAAGGAAAGTCATTTATTGAGCACATACTACATGCCATGTCCATGTGTTAGTCAGCTCTTCACCACCGAGACCAAAAGAGCTGGCATAACAAAATCAGGGAGGAAAGATTCATCTGGATTCAGGATTTGAGGCTGGCTCCATCACCGCAGGATGATTATGGTGGAGGTGTGGCCAAGGAAAGGTGCTGCCCACCCCAGGCTGGGGGATGGACCCCTCCTGGGCTTGTGCCCAGTGACCCCTTCCTCCACCCAGATCCACCCCTGACATCCCTTCAAATCATGAAGCCATGCACTGGATTCACCCAGGACGAGGTCCGAGCCCTGGAGATCCTGTCCCTCCTCAAACCCCCATCCCAAATATCACTGCCCTGGGGACCAGGCACCAACCCATGGGCTCCTGGGGACTTTCTGGACCCAAGCAGATCACAGGTCACCTAGCAGCATAAGCAATGTTCCACCCCTTTTGCAGGTGTGGAAACCCAGAACCAGACTCTACGCGGAAACAGGGGAGAGGTGACAAGAATCTACCTGGGAGACGATGACACTCACCAGCTATAGTCCCCAAGTGACAAAAACACACTGTCTGGGCAGCACAGGCTGGGCCCATGGCCAGCTGAGACTCAGACACCAGCAGAGACCCATTCCCAGAGGTGGAAACCAAGGCTGGTGGATGCCATCCCAACTCCACAGCCCAGGCTAGACCACCCAAGCTGGCAGGGCCAGCCTGGGCATGTGCTGCAGGGAAGGTTGGCACCTCCTTGGACCATGCTCAGGAGGCCGGGTACCCCTGGGAATGTGCAGGAAGAGGGGAATCCACGGGTCCCCCTGAGCCCAACAGCTCCTGTGCTCATGGGACAGAGGGAGGCTGTGTGTCCCGGGACAGTCTCCAGGGAGGGAGGATGACTAGAAAGAGGGACAGGGACACCACAGGAAGGTGGGCAGCAGAGAACAAGAGGCCCAGGAACAGAAGGAAAGCAGATCCTGAAAGACAGACAGGAAGAGGCAGGAGATGGCAGAGAGCAGGACAAAGGACCCCGGTGGCCACAGAGGTAGGTGGATAGCTGCAGAGGAGACTCAGCAGGAAGAGGCAGTACCAGAGACCAGGAGGACCAGCCTCTCAGGGCCAGGAGGGGGAGGGAGGGTCAGAGGTTGGAGGCCAGGGCTGGGCAGGGTCCCCGTGGGGGCATTGTCCTACCCCCTGGGGGCCCTCCCTGGCAGCCAGGATCCTCCAGTCCACCCCAGGTCACTCACCAAGTCCTCTTCCCTGCAGGGGCCTGGCCAAGGACCCAGGGACCCACGGAGCAGAGACTGTGAGGCTCGCCTCCCTTCCCACCCACTCAGCCTGCCCAGCAAGGTGTTTGCATTAAACAATATCTCTGTGGGGGATGCTAATGCATCTGCTTTTTTTGACTCTCCTGGATTGTGGTTTGCATCCATGTGCATACCCCCAGAGAATTAGCTGGGATCATGTAAATGAGCCCACTGGCGTAGGGGCTAGGAGGGCTCTGACTCTCAGCCTCCCAGCAGGCTATGCTGGCTGCAGCTGTCCCCTGGGGGTACCCTGGCAGGCAGGTTGACCTGGAGGGAGCCCCTGTGTGTGTCCCCCATCCTGAGGCCACTGTCCGCCCCAGGTCTGGAGGAATCAGGGGGAGTTCTCAAAAACCTAGAGGAAGCCATCTTGGCTGGAGAGCGCTCCCAAATTGATGGAGGATAGCACAGCGTTCCCCATCTTCCATGAGACTGCTGGCCATTACCAGGGCATGGTGCAACCCAGAGGTCCTGGCCACTTAGGCATCCGGGCCCCCAGAGCCCTGGACACCTCAACCTTTCTAGATTATAAACAATCCAGTTTGTGGTGTCCTGCAATAGCTACAGAAAACAGATGAAGACAGTGTCTCCCATGAGGCTCTGTGGCCAACGTGGGACCCCTAGATGGTGGGAGGAAGGCGCCTCCAGAACAGCAGAGGCTGCCCATCAGGAGCTTCCATGGGTCCTGGGGGGGTCCCAGTGATCACTGTCCCTGCATCTACTTCCTCTTCCCATCAGTGTCTCTCGGATTTTTTTATTCTCAAGGGATATCCCTCTCCCTCATCCTCACCCAGTGTTTTAGGTAGGATTGGCTCTGCCTTTCACCCAAGGGGCAGGACCTGATAGATGAGATCATCAACTCTTTCCATTCCCCTGATACAAACACTGGTGCAGAGCTCGTGGGAACCATTTAGGCCCGTGACACCAAAGGAGATTATGCTGCAAAATAGGAAAATTTTTTTCCTCTTTTAAGTAGGCGTTTCCAGAGGGTGTTCTTTGGCCTTCCAGAGTGTGCAGAATGAGGCTATACACTTGATAAAGCGACATCCACCCTCATGAAGGAAGCCTCTGGATCAAACTGTACCTGAAGCTTACTTGGAACAGCAACTTTGCAGTCATAGAAACCAGTGAGGTTTCCTCTGGCCTTTTGTTGGCTTGTTGTTCATTGGTTTGGTTTGTTTTCATGCCACTTGAAGCTGGGTTTTCTGTGTCTCACCACCAAGGATTCCTCACAGACAGGGAGCAGGGTGGCCACTTTTAATGGTGCTCAGAGCACAAAGGACCGTGAAGCCCTGGTCATTGTGGGGGTGTGGGGAGGAGCTGAGAGCGAGGCACCATTTGCCAAACACCTTCTTCCGTCATTCTTCACCCATCCTTTCCTGCTGCCCAGGCAACCCCTGGTCTCACACACCACACCCGGGGCCCTGCCCTGTCTCCCCAAGGTCCCTGGAGGCCTTGCTCACAGCAAGTGACCGTGGTCTCAGTCGATTACTCCCACCTGGGGGAAAGTCATATGGAGTTGGCTGCCAACAGGATCCACACTCCCCAGCGCAGGAGGGTTGGAGGCCTGCCCCACTGGGAGCCCAGCAGCCATGACGCCCACAGTTACTTCGAAGTTGCTTGAGCTTACCTTCTCGCTTTATTCTTTATTATTTTTAGTGGACAAATCAAAATCGTATGTGGTCATCATTGTGCATCATGCTCTTTGGAAATGAGCCTACGTTGTGGAGAAACTAAATAAGACTGACTAGCATTTGCACTATGGTTTTTACTGGTAAGAGCACTGAAAACCCAGTCTCTTAGCGAATTTCAAGAAAACAATACCACTGTCCTGATGCAGTGGTGCACATGTAATCCCAGTGGCTTAGCAGGCTGAGGCAGGAGGATCACAAGTTGGAGGCCAGCTTCAGCAACTTATAAAGACCCTGTCTCAAAATAAAAAGGGCTGGGATCTGGCTCAGTGATTAAGTACCACTGGGTTCAATTCCTAGGACCAAAACAACAAAAAAAAAAAAAAAAGAAAAGAAAAGAGAAAGAAAAGAAACGAAAAGAAAAAAAGAAAGAAGAGGTCAATGCATTCACCCTCTCTCCCACTTACCCACAGATTTGTTTCCCATGGTTTCAGCTACCCACAATCACAAAGATAGGAAATGGGAATTTCCAGAAATAAACCACTCTTATTACAATGTCTACCTACATTTGTTCTACTTTATTATTGCCGTGTTGATCTCTGGGTAAATCAAACCTCGTCTGTGATGTGTATGGAGAGGAGAAAACAGTTCACTCAGGACATTGTCTTTTCCGTTGTCACAGCTTGCTCTGCAGTCTTGGGGTGCACCCCCACAGATAAGTGGACACTACTGCCTGTGGTTGTCCACCATGGTCACTAACCAGTGCAGAGGATCTCTTGAACTTATTACTACTGCTGTGGTGTGGACAAGTGTCCCCCAAAGCCTGGTGGGTTGAGAAGTCTTCGACCCAGCCTATGGCACTATTAGGAATTGGTGACCCCTTTAAGAGGCAGGGCCTGGGGGAGGAAGTTAGGTTATTGGGGCGTGGCCTTGAGGGGATATTAGGACCATAAACCCTCTTCAATTTTTCTTTGCTTCCTCACTGCCACTGGGTGCACAGCATCCTCTACCAGGAGCTCCTGTCCTTATGGCCTGCCTGGCCATAGGCCCAATAGGGCTTACCAACCACAGAGAGTTCAAACCCCTACAACCTGAGCCAAACTAAAGCTTTCCTCTTTATAGACTTATCATCTTGAGTACTTGTTACAGTAATAGGAAACGGGCTGACACACTTACCTTCTCATTTTGAAATGTAAAAATATGCCATGCAAGGTGGCTCATGCCTGTGATCCCAGCAGCTCAGGAGGCCAAGGCAGGAGGATTGTGGGTTCAAAGCGAGGTTCAGCAACCTTGAGAGGCCCTAAGCAACTTAGGGTGACCCTGTCTCAAAATTTAAAAGTAGATTTAAAAATAATAAAGCTCAGTAAGTGTTCCTTGGTTTAATTTCTGTGAGAAATAAATATACAAATAATTAAGAAGAAAATAGAAACTTGTTAAAGACTGATCTTTTTTCCGCAGGACCTATCGGTGCCTTTACTGCTTATTATATGCATTGATCATCTAGAGAAAAATATGCAGCGCTTCCCAAACTGACTTTTCCATAGGCTCCCTCAGGACTGGCCTCCTGGGGTGCATGACTTGGGGGACAGTGCCTTGGAGTGGTCCCTGATGACTCCTTTGGCCTGGCCCTGGGCAATTGGTAGCCCATCTGTCACTGTCCCTAGGAGTCTCTGCAGTGTGTCCACACACCCAGGAACAGCGATGTCCTCAAGGAGTTGGGGAAGAGGGAGACGGGGACCTCAGGCGCCATGGTCCCTCTGCTGTGTGCCTGGGTGCACAGTGCTCCCCCAGCCAGTGGGGGCTGCAGGGTGACCCTCGGGACTCAGCAACCCTCCACCTCCCTGCTACGGGAGAAAACTGAGACCCAGAGAGGGGAGAGGACCTGCGGAAACCAGAGATAGCAGGAGACGATGACAGGAAGTGCCGTGTCCCCAGAACACGTCCCCGACATGTGGGGGCAGACACACCCTCACATGGTGACAGTCCCCACACGTCCTTGGCACACACACTCACAGGCTCACACTTGCACACTCAGATGCTCAGATTCACACAAAGCTCCAGAAATGCGCCCCCACTGAGTCAGAAGCCTTGTGTTCCTCAGCTGCAGGTGACAGGCCCCCAGGGCCATGGCTGCAGGGAACAGCGGGCCAAAGAGAAGATGCCCTCCCAGCTCCATGGCCACAGTTCTGGTAACGGGAGCACCAGAATGAACCCTAGGGTCCCTGGCTCCCTCCTCGGGCAGCTGGGGACTCAAGAGGAGGCAGACGAACTTGAGGACCTTTGGGCTTCTGCCCTGGGCTCCAGGCTGGGTCCCACAGTGTCTGGGGCCAGTTCCTTGTACCCACCTGGCCTCAGTGTTCTCTCCTATAAAATGGGCACAACCCAAAAAATCCACCTTGAGGATCTGGGTCCAGAGAATACACCGCCTGTAAGACACCCAGCAACAGCAACGTCCCCCATTCACACTGATTTTCAGAATTGGATTTCTCGGGTTGTGGCTGCTCGGCAGGAGGGAGGACTGGAGCCAGGGGCCTGAGTTGCTTCTCAAAGCAAACTTCACCTCCAGCAGGAGGTGACAGCAGAAGCAGCCAGAAAACGTAGAGTGGGACCACTGAACCATGGGCCATCGAGCAGCCTGGTGACACCCTCAGTGTCCCTGGGGGCCACACCCCTTCCCCAAGGAGATGTCACACCAGCTCCTTCCTCTTCTCCAAGGGGCCACCTTCAGGGCCACCCCCACCGGCTGCAAAGGTGGAGATGAGCGGGAGGGACGGGGCCAGACCCCCCACCCTCCGACGCTTTCCTTGGGTCATTCTTCAGGACAACGAGGAGGAGAAAGACAGAAGAAGCAAAGTGATGTACGATTTGCCATAAATAATAAATCAATAATCCTTGGTGGCTCCCCAAATTCTCCTGGACTGCATTGAAAACAAAAAATTTAAATATAGAAGAAAAGAAACTGTAAAGGAAATCCAAGAAGAAGCAGGAGAAAGATTTTGCTGCTCTTTCTTGTCTTTAAAAAAAACAAAGCCCTCTAAGGGAATCATCCTGGCTGAGGAGGAGGCCTGGGTGACTCCATGGGGGGCCATCACAAAGGCATTGTGCCTGGGGACGCTCTGCCCGCCCCAACCTCAGATTCAAGCTTCACAACAAGGAACAGCCACCCAGGGTGTGGCCGGCTGCGTGGGAAGAGCTGTCCCAGCGGGACTTGGCCTGGGCCCCAGCCATGCCTCTCACCAGCCAGGCGTGGACCCTGGGTTTGTGGCACCTCCAAGCTCTATGTAAAACCAGGACCATGCCTTCCTCCTCCTGTGCTGTAGGGGAGGGAAAGCAAGCGGTACCAGAAGGCTCCAGAATGCTGTTCTGGAATGAAAACATGACACCATTTTGTTTTGGTGGAAGCAGAGGAACCGTACCAGGCCCCAAAGCCAAACACAGCCACCCTGGGGCCAGGTCTGTGTGCTGGACCACAAGGGGCTAACCCCCAGTTGTGTTCCTGAAACCATATTTAGCTGAGCACCTACTATGTGCATGCTAGACAGGGACCCACCAGCCCCGGGAGCCCAGAGTTTTCTCTCTCATGGCAGAGGATGGTTGGGAGTAAGGAAGGGACAGGGTCACCCAGGTGTCCAGGTCCCATTACTCGGAGCCCTGCCCTGGTGGTCTGTGACCTCCCATCCAAGGCTTCAGGGAGGTCCATGGTCCACAGCCCTAAATCTGCAGTGCTGCCTTTGGCTCTGAAACTGTCACAGACCTTGCTTCCCACATTCACAGCCTTGACCAGGTGTCCATGGTGTCCCCGCCCCTGACCCTGGTTTTGACCATTGTGATGCTAGCAAACGTGACACAAACAGGATTTAAAAGGAATTTTCTGATTGGCTTGCTCTGGCTTTGGGCACCTGCTATGATCCCAAGGACGCACAAGGGCTAGCTAGTTGGAGGATAAGATACATGGAACCCAGTCCAATGGTCCCAATCTTGCCAAGTGAAGCCAGCCTGGATCAGCCCAGCCCAGTCCAGAGCTGTCAAACTCATGGACACATGAGCTAAACATGTGTCCAAAATCCATTGTGGTTTTTTTTTGGGCTATTTTGTTACATAGCATTACCATGGACATTGGTGACTGATACACTTGCCAATTCCTCAACCCTGACTTGTGCCCAGTTAAACCCACTTCATTTGTCCCTGATGTTCCCTTTGAAATGCCATCTCCCTGAATATCCCTAAGCCAGAAATCTGACCCTTGCACTCAATGTCTCCCTCTCCATCACCCTTCCAACGGGTCACAGATGCTGTGCTATAATTCCATTCCTATACAACTCTGAACATGGACTCTTCTTCCCTGCCTACCAGGCTCTCAGGCTTGGATTATTGCCATGGAAACCAGCTTCTGAACCAGTCTACCCAATTCCAGACTAGTTTAGAACTCATTGGTGGCCACCAGTGACTTATCCAACTAGATCCTAGGACAAACACAATTTCTAAAAGTGAATCTGTTTAAAATGAATCACCACCAGCCAGAAACACACTCCAGCCAGGATTCCTTCCCCAAATGCACGATCCTACTGACTCCTTTAAGGATCCCTCACTCCAGCCCAGGGAACTACCACTGGGTCAACACCAGCCTGTTTCATGACTCTGCACATTTGCATAGTCTGTTCCCACCGCCAACAATGCCCTCCCCTGCCTTTTCCCACTTGGTAGTTTCTGTAACCCTCCTTCATGAGTGACTGCAAGTGATACCACCTGCAGAAGTTGCCAACTGCCCCTTGGACAGGGATCAGCAGCCAGCAAATATGGTCTTATCTGCAGGACATAATTCACCTTTTCCTAGAACCAAGAGAATGTTTGTTTTGGAATTTTGAGCTTTGACCTCCAAGGGAAGCCTGTGGATCCCTGGGGACACATAGGACTGATTCAAAATCCCAGGTCCTTGTCTCCAGGGTTGGGATGTGGGAGTTCCCAGCAGGATGCAAACACTGAGCCTGCCTGTCCCCACTGTGCAGGGGACATTGAGGGACGAAGAGGTCACCTGAGCCTGAGGACCTGGGTGCAGACATGAGGTGACCTGGTGCGGGGCAGACTCAGAACTTCAGCCCCCATCTTCCCTCCACTGTCCCCACCGTCCTCCACCTCCACGACCCTCAGGCTCTGTTTCATCTCAGCATTTGCCCTGACCGTGTCCTGGGGCCAGGCGCAACCACAGAGGAAGCTCAGCCCTGTGGCTGGGCAGGCCATGCCCTGCCGTGACTTCTGCCACAGTGAGTGGGGAAGAGGCAGGGCCACTGCTGAGGCCAGTGAGGACATGACCTGCTCCTGTGGCTGAGTGGGGATCGGAGGGAGCCCAACACGGGACAGGAGATGGGCTCCCCTGAATCAGCAGCGGGAAGCCTGAGGCTGCCCCACGTGCTGTTGACTCAGTAGACCGTCCAAGCTCAGGACTCCGGGCCCAGTGCTCCCAATTAGCTGGAAGAAGCCCTGCTGACCCCTGTGGTGTCCTCCTCCTGAGCCACCACACTGCCTGGGTAACGGGTCCTCTGTAGCAGAGCCACACGCGCTCTTGGGACACCCTACAGACGGAGCCACTGAATCCCATGGCTGGAGGAGACAGGGTCCTCTGTCTGCAGGGCTGTGTGGACATGGACACCCTGGGTGCTCAGGGGAGAGAGGAGTAGATGGCAGGAAGGCACTGGCTGTTGTCACCTGCTGTGTACTGGGCATTGGTGACAAGATGAGCCATCAGGTGTGACCCTGCTCTTCCAGAGCTCACAGCCAGAGGCAGTCCCAGCAGGATCCTGGGGAGGGACAGCAGGGGTGGGGCCAAGGCCTCCCTCTCAGCCCAGTGTCCTGACAGCTGAGGGGTGGCCTGGGCTGTGGCCACACCCAGATCAGGGCTCAGAAGAAGCCAGGGTGGCCACAGGGCTCTGTCCCTCCTGTCTCTGCCCACTGCCTCACTGTCCCCTGGTTCATGGGCATCAACCAGAGTCACCAGTGACTTGAAGCCCTGGAGGAACTCTCCAGGAGGGATGACCAGCCAGACTCCCAGGACAGTCTCCCGGGACAGGTTGTCCCACAGGCTAGTGTGGACACACACACCATCTCGTGGTCCTCAGAGGTGGCCAGTCCCCAGCTGCTAGACACAGTGACCAACAGCACAGGGAAGCCCAGCACCTGCCCAGAGCACTAGCGAGGCCCTTGCGGGTCCAGGACAGGAGATGGTCCAGATCCACCGAGACCAGCCATGATCCTCGATCCCTGGGCACAGGGTCCTCGCCAGCTCCCCGGCTCCCACCTCCCAGTGTTCCCTGGAGAGGACTCCCAGGGGCCACCCTGCAGCCAACTCCTGACAGACAGGGAGACCGACCAGCTATGGCAGGGCCTGGACTTGCCCAAGATCACATGGCTGGGAAGGGAGGCAAACAGGTTTCCAGACACTCACCAGAGGGAGGACCCCAGCTGCCTCCATCAGACTTCCATAAAATTGTCTCAGGATCCATCCAGGTCTTCTCCCCACCTAACTTTCTCTTCTCTGCCTCTCTCTCCATTAAAAAACCTTTCCTTCATTCCCCCTCCCCATACCCCTCCTTTTCTCCCTTTCTCCATTTCTTACCCCCTTCTCCCCACATTAGTTTTCTCCTCTTTGCCCCCAAGGCCCTCTGGTGTCTCCCCTGTATCTTTCCTGCACCCTTCTGGCATCCCATATTCCCACCTCAGGAGCCCTCTCTCTCCACGCCCCCCAGGGCAGCTCGGCCAACCCACTTCACACCTGCCAGTCCCCAGGGACATGGCCTGCAGGAAACCTCGGACCACCCTGCCCAGGCCCACTCAGCCTGAGCCCTGGGAGCCCTGCCCAGGGCGGCAGGCCCTGCCCTGGCCGCAGAGCTGGCCAGAAAGGGTGCCCCAATAGCAGCAGCCCTCCTCCCAGAGGCCTGGTTTGCATTACATCCGGCTGGGCTCCAGGCTGACAGCTGGACACACTTTTGCAGGCATGGAGAGGGAGCCAGCCTAGGTGCACATGCTAGCCCGCCTGGCCGTAGCCCCTAATGGCTTCTGCATGGAGCGCAAAAGGAACTTCTCCAACCTCAGGCAGGCACCGATTTTCCTGTCAAGACATTTTTGAATTCCAAAGCAGAAAAAGCAATCAGATCATAAAGAAAGGGGCTTTGCAATTTGCACAAAAGGCCTGCGTGGTCCCATTCTGGAACAGAACCAGAGTCCAGAGACAACAGGTACAGGAAAAAAAGAGCCAAGCATCTGTCCTCGGAGGTGCAGCCAGGGCTGAGGGCACTCACAGGGGCCCAGAGGGCCTAGCTGGCTGGCTCCTGGCTCTCACTTCATCCTAAGTCCAACTTGCATCCCAGCGGGCCAGTCCAACACCTTGCCCTGGATTCAAATCCGGCCCCTTGCCTCCAGCTGCAAATGAACCCACTGGTCTCGGCTTCCTCCACCATCACCAGACCTCACTGTGGCACCATAGAGGAACCCTCTGAGCTAAGATGCACCTGTGCACCTGCCACTCAGCTCCAGTTGCACCATCTCCCACTAGGAAGATCCTGTACTAGAAGGCAGTAAACCCTAACTCCACCCTGACTCTGCTTGTGGGGTTATCTCTGGGCTCAGTTTGCTCATCTGCAAAATCAGACCCCAAGCACTTCCTCTCATATCTCCCTAGTGTCCTGACCCACCCTAGCGCCTGGGCCACAGGGGGCTCCAGGACCCACCTCCACTGTCCCCCTCTGCTTCAGGGCCCCTGCCCTCCTAGATTCCCTTGGCCTAAACAGCCTCTGCTCCCCCAGGGGAGGACCCTGCCTCATGGAGGTCCTCTCTGAAGCAGGAAGACCAGATTTCACTCATGTAGCCTTGAATTCCCCCTCTACAGTCTTTTTTGACACCTGCTATTTCTGTGAAGCCCCATTCACTATATTCCTGAGGACTTTGAGACATTAGGTTCTTGGAGAAACCTGGACCAGCCAGGTTCCCAGTACCCAGAGCACTCAGCACAATAGTCACACTTCTGATTATAGGAAATTAAATATAGAGTTACTGACTCTGTGCCAGACCCTGTGGTCACAGCAGCAAATGCACGGATAGTGGATGGATGAACAGATGGATGGAAAGATAGATGCATGGATGGATGAATGGATGAATGGGATGGGTGAGTGGATAGGTGGGTGGATGGGTGGGTAGATGGATGGAAAAATGGATGTACAGATGGAAGGAAGGAAGGGAGGGAGGGAGACTGGTTTTCCAGAAAGAATGGGCAGTCTGCATTCTATGGTCCCAATGTGTGCTGCGTTCTCAATGTGAATCATTTTCTTTGATTCTCACGTTGACACTAGGAAGCAGTTGTTCTTTTTATTTCCATTCTGTAGGTGAGGAGCTGAAGGCAGAGAAGATAGGTAACTCACCCAAGGTCACACAGTCAGTGTGGTAGAAACATGTGGATCTCAGGCAGTCTGGTGTTCAAGTTCAAGAGCTCAGCATTCAGCTGGCTTTGGGCTGATATGCCAGGCACCTGAGGGTTGTTTTCGGACTTGTCTCCTCTCTTCCCTGGCCTGTGGGCATCTGGAAAGAAGTTCTGAGCTGCTCATTTCTTTGAGGAGTGGCCTAGGAAGCAGAATAGAGAGACAGGACCTGGTCACAATGAGAAGTGGCTCCAGGCCCTGTGTGGCAAGGTTTGAATCCCTTTTAGAGTTGTGAGACATGGAATCAGACTGACTGAATCCCCTTCCCTGTCTGCTCATACAAAGAGACGTGTCCTTGCTGTGCAACCTTCAGCAGAGCACTTAACACCTCTGAGCCTTGTTTTGCCCAACTGGGGAACAAAAATGGAAAAAAAAAACCCTGCTGTGGCAATCCATGGTCCCATGTCAGAAACTCACACCCATCAAGTTCAGACTAGGTATGTCCCAGAGTTCAACTCGGGACCATTTCAAGAAGAGCCAGGGCTGCAGCTGGAGAAGGACCTGCATCTCCCTGGCCCAGCTGGCTTCTGGCCTGGGTCCAGCCTGGCCACAGCCACTGGTCCTCTGGGCTTAATATCCTTGGCACAAGGCTGGAATGAGCTGCCTTTCAAGAGGGGAAGTTGCACTTCTGCTATTAGAAATTTCATTGGCTCCTTGATTTAGGGTTGCCATGAGCTGCCAATCACTGCAGCCGCCCACCAGCCCCACGCTCCACCAGGCTTGTTCCGGCTCACAGCGGCAGAAAGGAGCATCATTTAATTTCCTGCCAGTGGGCAGTGAAGGAGAGCTCCCCCTCCGGCTGGACGTATTTATTTAATCCCTTTTGGAAACAGTGGTGGGGGTGGATCCGAAGGCCAGCCCTGGAGATCCTGCTTGTCCCCCTAGCCTGAGGACATAGGGTCCAGGGGCCACTGGGGGCTTGGGGAGGGGTCTAGAGGAATCTCAGGGAACCCTAGTCGGGGGTTCAGGGAGATCTGCCACTTGCTAACCTGCTGGGCCAGTAGCTGAGCCCCAGATAAGCACCCCTGGACCTGCTGATCTGGGATGGGGTCCAGGAAGCAGGAGCAGGGACCAAGGAAGGGCTCTCGAAAGGGTCAGCAGTGAAGTTTGGCTGCACTAAATGGCAGGTTTGGACTCAGGAAGCAGGGGACCCTGCAGAACTCGTCTTTCAAATTCATAACCCAGGGATCGGCCAGGGAGCCAGGCATTGATACCTGGCACTGATCCGTCATTGGCTGAGGACTTCTTTCCCTCGGGGCAGGGACATTCGTTCCCAGTGCTCCTCCTGTCCCACTTCAGAACACGCTCCTGCAGCCCCCCAGTGGACTCGCGGGATGGTGATGGACAGGCAGTGAGTGGTGGGGCACCGGCCCTGGGAGGGTCAGCCTCCTCCTCGCTGAGGTCCACTCTGCCCTGTGTTCATGTCCCTGCTCCTAAGGCACCTCCTCAGGAAGCCCCTCTTCACCACCCTAGGAAAGCACCCACCCATCACCACTCTGTCCACCAGAAACTTCTTTCTTAATAGGTAGCAAAAGCCAGGATCCTCCATCTTCCTGTGGATTTAAATAAAGCCAGGCCCTGGTCTGACTGGCAGGACAGGCAGTGACTCCAAGCCTGCTGTCCACTGAGCCTGCTGTCCACTGAGCTCCCACGGGCAGAGGGGAGAAAGCCTGAGTGGGGTCAGCATGCCCCAGTCCAGATGTGGCACCCGAAGCAAGGGTAGCCTCTGAGAGGATCTGGCTGCCCCTCGGGGACAGGCCTGGGTGCAGCAGGGGAGGTGGAAGGCGCCATCCATCTCCCAGGCCTGCTCCGCACCTGCACGATGATCAGCACTTTGAAGGGGTGATAATGGCGCTCATCAGTCTGGAAGCCACAGCCCTCTTCAGCTGTCTTCTATGGTGGCCCACCCAGCGCTGAACAGGGATGAGCCAGGAACAAGGTGTGCACCATTCTTTACTGGCACTGGGGAACCTGGGAGCAGCCCAGGCTTGTCCCCACCAAGGTCTTGTCCTTACCTAGGCCTTGTCCCCACCGAGGTGAACCAGGAAGAACACCAGGGTGGGAGGGAGACCGAGTCCTGGCCTGGCCCTCTCCTTGCTCTGTGGCCCCCACTTTCTGAACCTCAGTTTCCCCATCTGTAAAATAATTGTCTCCATGAGAATCAGCTCAGTAATGTGGCTGTGCTCAGGACACAGCAGAGACCGGGGATGTCAGGCAGGCTCATGAATTGCCACCTCTGTCCCCAGTCCCTGACGCGCTCCTTCTTCTGTGTCCTACATATTTATAAGGCATCTCATCTGGAGACTCAGCAGGCTTTGGGAAAAGGCTAAATGGGAGCAGCTCCCGCTGAGCAGCTCCTGGAAGCTGCAGGTGATGGGACACAGTCCTGCCCCTGGCCAGGCCCAGGTTTACGCCCTGCTGCCCCGGCCTGCCGCAGGAACTCTGGTGCCCTCCGAGTGTGTTCCCCATCTGTGCAATGGGCAGAGGTCCTGCCTAGTAGGAGCTGGGTAATATAAGAAGCAGTTTGGGTCAGGTGCAATGGCACAAGCCTGTCATCCCAGTTTTTCAGGAGGCTGAGGTAGGAGGATTGCGAGTTCAAAGCCAGCCTTGGCAAAAGTGAGGCCCTAAGCCACTCAGTGAGACTCTGTCTCTAAATAAAATACAAAATAGGGCTGGAGATGTGGCTCAGTGGACAAGTGCCCCTGTGTTCTATCCCTGGTACCCAAATGAGGCATTTGTATTAAGTCAGTGTGGAACCACCCTGGCATAGAGTAGGAGATGGATAAATGTTCATTTTGATCCCTTTATGCTAGGATCAGGCTTTTGAATCTTTATTCCAGTCCCTTAGCACCTTCTACCAGACACAGAAAGCAACCTTGACTCAGAAAACCAGCCTTCTTTGTACCCACTTCCCAGATGGTTCAGATAGGGCTAAAGAGAAGAAGGAGGCAGGAGCCCAGAGTTCAGGGCCCAGAGTTCAGTTGGTTCAGTGACCTCCAGTAAGGAGGAGCCCTCTGAGCCTCGGTTTGTCCAGCTGTGGATTAAGGGTGTGGAGACTGTCCACTAAGGTCACTTCCATGCAATGCAAGTCTGTTGCTCCCCCTTCATTGTGAACAGTGGGCATCCCGGTGAATCCCCAGATGAGAGGGACCAGGGTGGGAGGAGC
Source organism: Sciurus niger (assembly GCA_020740815.1). Lineage (NCBI taxonomy): Eukaryota > Metazoa > Chordata > Mammalia > Rodentia > Sciuridae > Sciurus > Sciurus niger. Next base: position 54,199 of record JAHUXG010001442.1, read on the forward strand.
CCTGCAGTGCCCAGCCCCCTGCAACCACAACGGCCTCAACAAGGTCAGAACGTGAGGCCAAACACAGGACACCTGCCACCCTGAGCAGGACCCCTTCAGGAAATCACTCCATCACAAGGTCATACCCCATGGCATGGTGAGGAGCGCCTGCCTGTCCTTCAAGGAACCAGCAAGGACTGACGAACTCAGGGTTCAGAGACAGAGGCATGCACAGTCCCCTCCTGAGGATGTCCTGTGAGATGCAGGCCCGCAGACCTCCTCAGGAAACATTCATTATGGAGACTCAGGAATGCAGAACCAAGAGCAGGTCACTCTCTGCAGGACTGGGTGGCCTCCACACTCCTCAGAGCAATCCCAGTAGAACTCCATCCCGGAAAGAAGAGGGCAAGTCGTCCCTCGCAGCCACACCTGGCCACACCTGGGAAGCAAATCCTGTGACTATCATGTGACCATCTGTGGGTGATTGGTAATGGCTGCCCATAATACGGGGTGTAGTAGATGTTGATGTGGAATGTCCAGGCAGCTGGGCTTCTCAGGTCATCTCTGTTTATAACTGATTCAGACATACTTATTAGCCACGTCCCTTGGCATTCTTGAAGGTGTCCCACTGTTCATTGTCAATGATACAATCACCCTGTGTTGAGATAAGGTCCAGCCCACTGGACGTTGTCCTGTGATTGATTAGCAATGTCTGCAAAGAGTAACAGTGTACAGTAAGGGCATGATTGCCAGCTGGCTGCTTGCCTTGTTCTCAGATTCAGAGATCTTTCCAGACCATATGTGTGCATATATTTGTCCTTGCAGGTGGACCTCCTATTAGTCGGACTTCTTTGAAGGATATCCATATCCCAGGGATAATGTAGCAAGAATTAAAAAGAGAGAGAGAGAGAGAATCCTATATCATCCAGCCCAGGTTTAGAATGGAAAATTCTAATTGAGACCATTTTACAGGAGTGCAGGGGTAAGAAGTTTTCTTCACAAATGGCCGCTAAGTAAGTGGCAGAGGATTTGGATCTAAACATATATTTTTTTACATTGAGAATGAGCTGGGGAGCTTCCCTCACAGAACCAGAAGAAATCCTGAGGCGCCCTTGGCACTCCCTTGGGTGGGGGGCCCCTACTCCCAGGGGCTTGAGGCTGGGCCTCCCCCTGGGACCACAGCCCCTCCCCCTGCCTAGCCTCCCCAGGACCCAGGGCCAACATCTTCCTATGGCATCTCAGGCCAGAGCCTGTGCTAGAAACCTCTGCCATGAGCACCCCGCCCCCAGGCTGCTGCCACAGGAGTGTGACTGGCTGCTGGTCCCAGCTGCTCTGCTCTGCGCCACTGCCATGTCAGCACCAAAGTCCAGCTCCTCGAGAGCCACTTCCAGCCTGAACTGGACCCTCCTGGGAGGTGAAGGGAGACTCAGCAGGAAGTCGCTTCCACTGGCCACTGGCTCAGGGGTCCCCACTGGCCTCGCTGCATCTCCTGTAGACCCTCGTGGCCACCTGAGGCCCTCCTCTCCTCCCCTCTCCAGTGTGGTCAGACCAGCATCCATGCCCACAGCCCATGGTCTCTCTGCCTCCCTCCTCTCAACCTCATCTTGACATCTTCTCAGAGGACATGGTTTGAAATTCACACTCCCCAGAAGGTCCTTTTCCACCCCCAGCACCCATGACGGCATCGTCCTCCAGGGCAGAAGGGGCTTTGCAGATGTGACGGTCCAGGGTCTCGAGAGGAGATGGGTCTGGGTCATCTGGGGTTCTGCCTGTCATCATAAGTGCCCAAGAAGAGGGTGTGCAAGGCCAGGTGATAGAGGAGAGGTCCGTGTCCAACGTGGGGCTGGGAACTGAAGGTGGAGGAAGGGCCTTGAGCCCAGGGACGCTGGTGGTCTGCAGAAGTGAGAAAAGACAGGAGGGGCTCTTTCTTATGGAGGATCTGAGGGAACACAGCTGCTGGGTATGGCTTACGTGTCCCTCAAGTTCCCGGTGCTGGAAGCTTGGCCCTTGGGGTGGCAGTTAAAGGCAGTGTCACCTTTAAGGGTTGGAGCCTCATGGGAGATCACTGGGGGCCCTGTCTTTGCAAAGCATGGATGGGTTCTCCTGGGACTCCAGTTGTGTTCTTGCAGTGGGGTGTTTAAAGACCAACTTGGCCTTCCCTGGCAGCTCTGGCATCCTTTCTCACCATGTGGTTTCTGCTTCTTTCACATTGTCCCATCAGAATGCCATTTGGGATGTCCTCAAAGAGCTGAGCAGAGCTGGTGCCATGCTGTTTGAGTCTTCCACCTCCAAAACTGTGAGTTAAATGAACACTTTTTAAAAAATTAAAAGTATCCAGGTATTTTGTTACAGTAACAGAAAACAGACAAATACAACAGGTCTGCTGAAAGTTCAGTTTCAGCCTGCAAGACCCCCAAAAGGTCTCTGACCTCCAGAACTGTAAGAGAATAAGTCCACATTGCTTTGAGCAGTAGGGTTGCAGGATTTGTTACAGAGACCATAGGAAACTCCTGCCGAGGACATGAACTAATGCACTTCCTACTATTGCACAAAACTTTTGAGGGCAGACACAGTTCTCTCTACTCCACAGGGGAAGACACTGACCTCTGGGGACAGGATCTTCTGAGCTCACTTGTCTCTGTGGTAGGATTGTGGTCTGGATGCACCTGGTCTCAGGCTCTCATGCTCAACCCTGCCTGGTGGCATAGGCCCCACTCTTGACTTGGCCTTGCCTGGCTGTCCCTGCCACCCTCGTATATATCCTTTCTGTTCCTCCCTCTTTCTTAGTCTGGTCACCTGCATCATCTGAGGCTCAAACATTGGCAGTGCACCTACTACAGGCCAGGCCAGGACTGAATAAGACACAGAGTAAGGACCACTGTGTAGGTGGTTAGGTAAATGGGAACATGGGAATGTGAGAAGGCTGGATGGAGAGATTGATGGATGGATGATGGATAGTTGATGGATGGATGGATGTCGGGATGGATGGATAGATGATGGATGGGTGGATGGATGGATGATGGGTGGGTGGATGAATGGATGGAAGGTGGACAGGTTGATGGATGGATGAATGAATGATGGATGGAGGGTGGGTGTGTGGGTGGGTGGGTAGATGGATGACTGCTTGAGCAAGAGGGAGTGGAGAAGTGAGCAGGTATGCCAGGGCATCAACATCACGCTCTGGCCAAACTTTTTGAGGATGGTATAGAACATTCTAGAACCAGCGTGTTTAACACCTGCTTTTTGAGAGGACTCCTAGTTCCAGTTTTGATTCTGAAGTGTTTGGGGGACCTTCTAGCCAGATGGTTCTCTGTCCCTGATCCCTGGGTAGAAGTGATTGTGACATCTATGTTAGGGTCCAGTGTCCTCAGATGCAGGGAGTGTGAGAGGAGCTGATGGGCAGTGGCATGGGAGGGGCTGGCAGAAAAGGGGCAGAGCCCAGGCTCATTCCCTCTTCGTTCTTCTGTGGAAGCTGCCAGGGTAGTGCCAGGATCTGGAGATGTTTCTTTGGCTAGGTTTGGAGAGAAGATGCATGAGTTCTCTCCCATTAGCAAATCCTCAGCCTTTTCATTCATTCCCTTGTTTATCTGATGTCCCTTGTAACCATTCACCCTCTCGCCTATTTATTGTTTTAATCTGCCCACTATCTACCCATTGTTCTAAATACCCCACGTCTAACGTCCCATGCACTCATCCACCCATCCCTTCATCCCACTGACCCAGCCTGTAGTCCAGTCTCACACACACACACACCCTACCCATCCACCAACCTATCCACGCACTGTCCACACACACACACACACACACACACCTATCCACCCACTCATCTGTTTGCCTGTCCATCCATCATCCATCCATTCATCTCTCCATCCATCCATCCCCATCATCCACCCATTCACCATTCACTCATCCTTCCATCAATCTCTCCACCCATCATCCATCCCCATCCTTCCACCCACCCATTCACCCACCCATCAGCCATCCACCCATCCATCCACCCATTCATCCACCCACCCATCCATCAGCCATCATCCATCCACCCACCAATCCATCCATCCTTCCTTCCCTCTATCCATCCCTCCATCCATCCCTCCCTCCCTCCATCCCTCCATTCACTGGTTGGCAGTTGTTTGGTGCCTGCTATGTACCAGGTGCTGTGCTCGATGCTGGGTGCCACAGAAATTCCATTTTGTACTACCAACTCCCAGTAGCCAAGTCCTCAGAAGTTCATGACAAATTTGCCAACTTATACCAAGGAGGAGGAGGCCCAGAGAGGAGGCAGGGCCACCTCTGGCACCCTATGTCCTCTGCCCTCCAGAGAAGGAGGGGCTGACAGGAGGGCAGCCCAGCTCAGATCAGGTCACCACCTTAGCTGGGTGCTTTGGCATTTAACTGTCACAGTGTCTCCACCTCATTCACACCAAGGTGTGAAGGAGTAGGCTCCTAACCGGGGTCTCCACTGAGTGCAAGCCCAGGCGAGCCCCACCCAGGGCCTCTCTGGCAGCACTGGCTGGATTTCAGTCTCAGGACCTAAGGAAGGAAGAACTTGAGACAAGGTCTCGGTGGGGGTCTCATGACAGGAAGGGCAGTACTGGAGAATTCCTGTTGTGTCACAGCTGGCACCAGAGAGGAAAGGCCTTGACAGAGTCCAGCACTCATGGCTGCAGCGCATCCCCGTGCACAGTGCTCACCAGTTTGCAGTGTGGCTGGGCAGGAACTCATGTCCCAGGCTGCAGAGAGGGGCTTATTCCAGGCCCCAAGGCCAGGCGGCCATTCTTCTCCCACTGCCATCAATCAATAATGCATGCACAGTTCACTTCCTCCAAAGATGTACTTGGCCTTGGCGAGACAGGACTCCGAAGTCAAAAGGCAGGAACACAGCAGGAAGAGGAAGAAAGGAAGGGTTTGGGGGCACCTGCCATGCAGAAGGTTCTGTGCCAGCCAGCGTTGCACAGGTGACCTTCTCTCTTCCTCCTCACAGCCCTGGAGGATATGGCCCTGGGCTCTATGGGGCTGCAAGGAGACCTGGGTCTAGAGAGGGATGTCACTTGTTCCTGCAGATGCAGAGAGTAATGGGGACAGTCCAGCATCCTCTACTGCTTGGAAAACTTCAGCAGCAAGTTCCTGTCCCCCCCATGTCCTTGACCCCCCCTCACCAGGCAAGGTGGCATACGCCTGTCATCCCAGCAGCTCGGGAGGATGAGGCAGAAGGATTGTGAGTTCAAAACCAGCCTCAACAACTTAGTGAGGCCCTAAGCAACTCAGTAAGAACCTGTCTCTAAATAAAATATAAAATATAACTGGGGATGTGGCTTTGTGGATAAGCAACCTGGGTTTAATCTCTGGTACCAAAAACAAAAAAGCTCCACCCTCTTCTTGCCCCTGGGCCTTTGCATGTGCTGTCCCCCCTCCCCCTTCCTGGAATGCTCTCTGCTGGCTGCCCCCACCCCCTCAGCTGTCAGATTTCACCCCCTGTGTGGCCTCCTCCAGAGTGCCCACCGTGACCCCTGGCTGGCCTCCACTCCCCACACAGGCTGCAGGAGCTGTCCCTGGGTCTACCTGCCACAGCCCCAACGGGCCCCAGAGCCCCTCAGAGGACAACTCTTGCCATGGCCAGCACCCCAACAGCGAGCGCTCCCTTGTTTCCCGCCTTGGGGTTTCAAGGCTCAGACCCTCCCCACTGCTCCTCAGGAGGTCGCAGCCATGGGGGTCCCGGTTGCTGGGGCAGCCTTCAGACCAACAACCACACTCCCCTGGAACCGGCCTCCTCTCTGACACCTCCCTGGGCCCAGGCCTGCATCCTGCAGGTACCTCCAACGCACCCTGTCACCAGTTCCGCGTCTCAGGCCCCATGATGGGGGACCCCCACCGAAGACCCTTTCCAGGACACCAGAGTCTGCTCCCTGGCCACGCTGGCTGGTCCCACAAGGCAGAAGTCCATACGCATAGGTACAGACCTGCTGTTCAAGGTGATAGACGTCCTTGGACACCAGAAAGGGTGGGGCACGAAGGCCGGGGTGTGTCCCCAGAGGCAGCCTGGGGGGCAGGAGCCCCTCCTTGCCTCCTTCCCTCCTCCATGTCTGGACACCACCTGGCCTAGGCTGACCCCTCCCGAATCCCCACCCTATCCAGACCCAACTGGTGGGTCACACCCCAGGAGACCATCCTGGATGTCAGCTCCCCGGTGGCCCCAGGAGCAGGTGTGCAGGTGATGCCCCTGATTCCCAAGACCTGGTTAAACTGTCGCTGAGGTGACACAATCTCCATGACTCCTGGGCACAGACCCAGGCACTCCCAGGGACGCTGTAGATGAGGGGCGGGCGCCGTTGCCACAATGGCTCTGTTGGGGGTTTGTGTATGGAGATTGGATGGACTGGGTGCCCTGGGAGCCATGGGTAGGCTGGGCGCATGGGTGATGGGTGCTGAGGGGATAGGGGCCTCTCACTCAGCAGAATAGAGTTGGAAGCCACAGCAGGTGGCCTGGCAGGGTGGATGAGGAGCCACAGGAGTCGGGAGAGATGGAGGGGGATCCTGAGGTCGGGGCCCAAGTGAGGATCTGTCAGAATAAGGGGCCAAAAGGAAGAGAGGAAAGGGATCATGGTTCTGAAAATGAACCATGTGGACATTTCCCCCAACTCCACGCCAGATATTGGGGGTCAAATAAGGTGATCTTAAGCTGGATCTTGTTTCTCACCTGTGGACTCAAGTCCAAACTCTGACCAGGGCCTTGGAGACAGGGCCCCAATCTTACTCATGCTGTTCCAGCCACAGGGTCGCTTCAGACCTCACGGCCTTTGCACAGGCTAAACTTTGCCTGGGATCGCTCTTCCCCTGCTGGTTCCTTCTCGCTCCTCAAGCCTCCTTGGAAGACCCTCCCTGATCACTCAGTCCAAGACACCTCCCACCCCATCTCCCTCCTCTCAGAGCAGAGGCTGTGTGTCCTCACACTCTAAGGTTGCTCCTGAGTAAAGACAGAGCCCGTAGCCTCTATGATGGTGGACAGCCTCTCGCCTCTGCTGGAGTGGGGAGGATGTGGAGGAACGGGATTCTGCATGGCCTTTAAGGCCGGGTGGGCAGAGGGCACCCCGTGTCCACCGGCTCTCCCTCTCCCTCTATGGACATGGGGCCTTAGAAGGAGGCCACCATGCTGTGAGGAAGCCTGTGCCTCGTTAGAAAGCTGTCCAGTCAATAGCCCAGAGGTGGCCCCAGTTGGCAGTTGGCACTGACTGCCAGACATGCGCCAATGACCTTCCCATTTCCAGCCTCTGGCGCCCAGTGAGCAGACAGGCTGTGTGGCTGGCCCTGCCCAAGTCACAGGTGCGAGAAGAACACCATAGGGTTGTTTTAAGCTTCTCCTGGGGGTGTTCCCAGCCAGAGGACACAGAGAGGTCACCACGCTGGGCACACTCAGGGGAACCTCTGGGTCCACCAGTCAGTCTATGGTGGGAAACAGACAGGCAGAGGGAGGCTGTGGCAGAGCCGGGGCCCTGGGCTCTTCTGTGCTTCCCTGGGGCCACCTAGAGCCCTCCATGTGCCTGGCAAGCAGGAGCAGCTCTGTATCCAGCCAGGGCCTTCTAGACAGTTCCACCATCCTCCAGCTGAGGCAAACTGTGAGCAGGCCCGTTTCCACCTGGCCTCGCAGTGCCGTGCACCTCAGGGAGGGTTCTGGAAGGAAGGAGCTTGTCCCAGGCAGGGGCTGAGAAGGCAGCTCACAGAAACCAGCACCAGAGAGCACGGGCCGTGGAGTGCCTGCCATGGGTCTCAAAGCCCAGAGACCTGGGAGCTCAGGAGCCCAGGGCTGGCTGAAGACTGGACGGGCATCCTGGAGGGCATTATGGAGGGGCTGCTGGGGGCCAGGGGGACTCTGTGTGAGAGGTGTCGGGCAGGGGACCAAGATAACCAGGGCAGGGAGGAGGTGGAGGGACAGACAGGGACAGGTGGCAGGACTCCAGGAGAGCCCCGGGGTGTGGAGGTCAGGGCCAGGTGGAGGCCAGGGCCAGGCTGAGGTCAAGGCCAGGCAGAGGCCAGCACCAGGTGGAGGCCAAGGCCAGGCAGAGGCCAGGTGCTGCAGGGTGGCCTCCCACACCTATCCCAGGTGGCCTGGAGACTCCAACAGGGCTGTGCTGCAGGAGGGATGGACACACCCAGGAGGATGTTCTGGTCATGGTGTCCACAGGGTGCAGACGTGGACAGTGCCCCTCCTCATGGACCTCTGCCCCCATCCCGGGCACCTTTATGGCATTCAGAACAAGCACCTTGGCCCCCTCCCAGGGCTTCTGCTCTAGCAAAGCATGCCCGGTGTGGGCTGGATGTGGTGGAGTGGGTGCCCCAGGAGCCACTGGCAAGGGAAAGGAGCCAGAGGACTCATACCCCAGTCCCCACCCTGCTCCGCCACCACCCAAAATGCAGGGTCAGGGCCAGCTGCCCAGGGAACCAGGACTCCTCCGGCCGTCTTCCTGCTTCCTGGTCATGGTGTTTCTTTGCACCTTGGCTTCCCTCCCTGGGGCACCTATCGGGTCCCCTCTGGCCGCAGAGAGAGACACGACAAATGTCTGAAGCTTTGGAAGTTTATTGTGCACAGTACTTCTCTTACGCTTCTCTTTCCCCTAGCTTCTGCGCACTCCCAGCTTCCCTTCTCCCAGCTTCTTCCAGCTCAGCTCCAGCCGCTGCTTCTGCTGCTGCTGCTGCCGCCGTCGCCGCCGCCCTTCTGCTCCGTCCGTTCCGTTTCTCTCCCCCTCGCTCTCCCACCCACCAGGCTTATATACACTTCAATCAATCAAGGGAGAGTACACGAGATGAACGCGGACAGCTGCAGGCGCAGGATGGGTACACGAGGGGAGGCATGCTCTAATCACATTGTTAACTAGCCAATCATTAGAATTCGCTGGTTGTTTACTGTATAGCTGGCCGCCTCTGGCTCAGCGTCAGGCGCCATCTTGACCACGCCCAAGGCTGGGGTTCCCGGAACCCCCACAGATCCCCCTTCTTTAATATTAAACTAAGGCTCGGGACCGTGTCTGTCTTAGGCTGAGTGGTCAGCATATGTCCTTACCTGTCATCAGAGCCTGCAGAGCATGCTGCAGCTCCTGTCTTAGGTCGGTACACAGCCACCTACTTCATTACCCGTCTTTGACTACCGATCCAGCATCAAGAGCCATACTAATGGGGGGCTGTCGGCCTTTAGAGCAGTCATGGCCTGATGAAAAATAATTTGATCTCTCTATTGGCTAGCTTGCAGATGCATGCCAAAATGAATGAAGAGAAGAAGACCAAGGCAGAGGAGTACCACCATAGCTCCTAAGCTTGCCCACTGTTTGACAAATCTATAAACAGAAGAGGAACCTTATAGCCATATTAAATACAGAAACAATATACATCCCAATGGAGTTACAATACGGGTAATACAAAACAGCTCTCAGGGAATAAACGCATCCCAGTCCCAAAAGTTCTTGCAAGGTATCCACTCGTTCTTATAATGAGTCCATTCTCTGATAGAGTCTCTATGATCTGTAAGGCTGCAACTGCATTCTCGGCTGAATGATCGTTGTTGTGATTGTGTCAATGCTGCTACTGCAAGGACTGTGGTGGCAGTGATCACGGCTGTTGCAATGTCAAAGCCTCTCCTGCTTCTTGATAATAGCACTGGCAATTCTATATCTGCAACAGAAACTAGGACTGGTAGGAAGATAGAAATGTGCAAATTGCACGGGTGGCAAAAGAACCATTCCAGCATTATGAAAGATAGCACACAGTCAATGAACAGTTAAGAGGTATTATTAGAAATGTTAGTTGGCAGAAACATAAAAGGAAGGAAATACACAAGCTGACGTGGGAGGAAAAGCAATATCACAGCTGGGGTCAGCAGAACGAGTTGCTCTACTCTGGGTCTGATCTGTAGTATGACTTCAACGGCAAAGTGCAGAATTTCCTCCTGGTAAAGCAAAGAAAGACTAGAAATATCCTTGTCACCAAAAACAGCACGACCTGAAAAATCATCAGTAGAATTGACAGACTTGTAGAGAAATTGGTGAAAAGCAAGAAAAGGAAGGATAAAAAATATATTAGTCAGAAATGAAAAATATGGCCAGGCTAACAATGGTCCATAGGTTCCGGGTTTGCCTTTCCGTCTGAGTTTTTGTTATTGGAGGAAGGCTCAGGCTCGCCATTGCGAGGAGCAGCAGCATCACTTGCATGCTGTAAAACTCTGACCAGCCTTTCTGGAATCCAAACTGGAGTCTGTTGATCCTGTGGGAAAATACAAACAGACCCTCGGACCCAACGAAGGACTGGATCCGGTCCTTTCCAACAACCTGTCAGGATATCTTTCCATTTTGCCCATACTTGAGAGTATTATGGGGATTATGATGTCGATCAGCTGCAGAATGGCCGTCCCTATCCAGAGTTAAGAAATTTAGAATGAAAAGAACTAAGTTAAGTTTATCTTTAGGAGACTTGTAGGAGGCTCCTATTCCCCCTTTTTGTTTATTTAGACAATTTTTTAAAGTAAGATGTGCTCTTTCCACAATGCCCTGTCCCTGAGGATTATAGGGGATGCCAGTGACTGATTGGATGTTAAATGTTTGTAAAAACAACCGGAAGCTTTTGGAAGTATAAGCAGGACCATTATCTGTTTTAATAACTTTAGGTATGCCCCAGCCAGCAAATGCTTGTAGGCAGTGTTGAATGACATCTTTTACCTTTTCTCCAGAATGAGCGGAAGCCATAATGACCCCTGAAGCAGTGTCTACTGACACATGTACATACTTAACAGTACCAAATTCAAAATATGGTTACATCCATCTGCCAAATATGACCAGGCAGCAGTCCCCTGGGGTTAACTCCAAAGGATTGTACTGGGATTAAAGGAGCACAATGTTGACAATTTTTTACTATTTGTCAAGCCATACATTTAGATATAGGAAATTTTCTGCTCAAAGTAGTGGAATTTACATGAAATTTTTCATGAAAGAGTTTTGCTTGTTCCTCTATGGAAAAACAAAAATTGATTTGGTGGCCATATCTACCAAGTCATTAGCATTGGCCAAAGGTCCTGGTAAATTAGAATGAGCTCTAATATGTCCTACATAGAATAAATGTTTACGCTGTAGGATAAGGTTTTGTAGCGTAGTAAAATAAGAAGCTACAGTGGACATAGAAGAAATATGGGGTACCATTTCAAGAACCTGTAAAGCGTTAACGATATATAAGCTATCAGATAGAAGATTGAATGGCTGATTATCTGCTAATTTAAAGGCTAATATTACAGCTGCAAGTTCAGTAACCTGTGCGGAGTTAGGTGGAACTATTATGGTGTGAAGTTGTTTACTGATAAGTACTGCACCTACTCCATTTTTGGAGCCATCAGTAAAAATGGTTACACAGTCTTTAAGAGGCTGGACACTAGTCACTTTTGGAAAAACTATGGGAGTATTTTTACAGAATTGAATCCAGGGATGTTGGGGATAATGGTTATCGAACTGAGCTGAAGTGGAACAATATAATACTGACCAATCATCATCATTATTAATTAACCATTTAATTTGCTGAGTGGAATAAGGAGTTATAATAACAGATGGATGGATTCCAAAAACAGTAATGCAAGATTCTATTCCCTTGAATATTACCTGAGCAATAGCTTGGGGATATGATTGCAATGTTTTAGCTGGAGAGCTAGGGAGATTTATACTTTGCAGAGGTCCTCCTTGCCAAACTATGCCAAAAGGGGTATGCTTCTCTGAAATTATGATTAAACTTAATGGTTGAGTAGGATCACAACGATCAACGTAACACTGCTGAAGTCTATTCTCTACTAGCTGTAAGGATATCCGTGCTTCAGGAGTAAGTTTCCTAGGGGAATTCAAGTCAGGATTACCTTTTAATATATCGAATAAAGGTTTTAATTCCCCTGTGGATAATTTTAAATAGGATCTGATCCAGTTAATGTCACCTAAGAGTTTCTGAAAATCGTTCAAGGTATTCAATTGATCTGTCCTGATGGTCAACCTTATTGGTCTGACTGTAGTAGCAGTGAGCCTTGTACCCAGATATTCTTGGATCTCCTCTAATTGTAATTTTTCAGGGGCTATCGTTAGTCCTCTCTTTTCTAATGCTTGAGTTATAAATTGTAATGCTTCTAACAAAACTTCTTTTTCTGGATGGCAAATAAGTATGTCGTCCATATAATGATAAATCAACAATCTCTTAAACTTTTGTCTAGTAGTTGTTAACGCTTTATCTACGTATATTTGACATATAGTAGGACTGTTAGCCATACCTTGAGGCAACACAGTCCATTCGAATCTCTGGTCAGGCTGAGTGTGATTAAGAGAGGGCAAAGTAAAAGCAAATCTCCAACAATCATTTTTGTGTAAGGGTATAGAGAAAAAGCAATCTTTTAAATCCAGAATAATAGTAGGCCAATTTTTTGGTAGTGCAGTAACAAGAGGGAGTCCACATTGGATGGGTCCCATAGGGTACATTTGTTCGTTTATAGCTCTTAAATCATGTAATAACCTCCATTTTCCTGATTTTTTCTTTGTTAAGAATATTGGAGTATTCCAAGGAGAGGTAGAATGTTGTAAATGACCTGCTTGTACCTGCTCTTGTACTAACTTATGAGCTGCCTCTAGCTTTTCTTTTGTTAGGGGCCACTGTGGAATCCAGCGAGGCTTATCATCTTTCCATATTATAGGGATTGATGGTTCATCAGTGGCCCCTAGGAAAAACCCAATCCATGAGAATCATTTTTTGGTGGAAGTAAAGGCAGTGGTTGGGTAGATCCTTGACTATGTTTTCCTAATCCTTTTTTATCATCATAGTTCATATTTTGTAACATATTTCTTACAGGAGTCCCTTGGTAAATCTGGTCAGTGGTGAGTTTCATATCCATTTGCTGCAGGACATCTCGTCCCCATAGGCTAATAGGAACATTACAGACATATGGTTGAAATATCCCTGTGTGTCCCTCTGTATCTTTCCACGATAATGAGGAAGCACTTTGATTGGGGCTCTCTGCTACTCCTAAGCCTCTCAAGCTCTGAGCTGCTGTGATCAATGGCCAGTGCTTTGGCCAGACCATTGCACTGATAATACTTTTATCTGCTCCCGTATCTAATAAACCTGTAAATTCCATATTTCCCACTTTTAATTTTAGGAGGGGCCTCTGTCCCATATCCATAGTAAGGTTTATTAAAGTGGTTCCTGTTGATCCAAAACCTCCTTGTCTTTTATTTGTATTTTCACTGGGCCACAAGGAATGTCAACTGGGCAATATAAGCACTTGTGCAATGCGATCCCCTGGAGAGATGACCGTAATTCCTTTTGGTGAAGAGACCAAGGCTTTTATTTGTCCAGTGAAATCAGGATCGATAACCCCTGGGTGTACTATAATTCCTTTTAGGGTTGAGGAACCTCTACCTAGCAATAGTCCTACACTGTTCTGTGGGATTTTTTCATGCCAATCAGTATCAATCATCTGCACCCCCATATCTGGGGTTAGTATGAGTCTGGAGGTGGCACAGATGTCCAATCCGGCACTTCCTGAGGTGGCTCTGCGCTCCCCTTCTCTGTGGGAGGATACCACCGTCGGGGAACTTGTTGAATTACCCCGTATATTTGTTGCGGGCCCCGGGGAGGGCCCTGTCTCCCGTTTTTTTGAAGTTCAGGATTCGACCCTAGGAAATTATCCTCCCTATCTCTAATAGGCTGACAGGCACTATTCCGATGACTCCTCTTCTGCATCTTGGACATAGCCCTGGGGCATAAGGTGTAACAGATTTTACTATAGTTATCTCTTATCTTTTGTTAGGGCATTATCTCCTTGCTGCTGATTTTGTGCATCTATTGAAACGTATTGGCCTTCTCCTATTAACATTTCTATCGGGAAACCTTGCCACTATGTTTCTGCAAGCAGTTTCAACAGCTGAGCTCTCCAATTAGCCATTGTTCTCCAAATAACACTGCTCTGCATAGCTTTCTCCAATAGTCTTAACTGCGTCTTTAAAGTTTTTCTAATGGTTGATGGTATCTCCATTTGCTTCTCAAATACGGGCAGGTTTTACAAATTTTGAAGCTCTTTTTATTAGGCTTAGGTTTCTCCTACCTTTTCCCTTGTTCTTAAGTTTTCACTACCACTTGGCCATTTCTTTTTGGGGGTTTTTTGTGTTAGACTTAGTTCCCCTTTTTCCCTTGTTCTTAGATTTTTTGAGCAATTATTTTCTAGGTCACCACCACTCAATTTTTCCTCACTTCATTCTCTTTAAGCGTTCTTTTCTGTTACTATTAGACCCTGTTCATGAAGATTCCCCTTGTGGCACACTGAGCAGCTTTTCTCACCTAGCTGTTTTTTTTTTTTTTTTTTTTTCCTCCTCAATGGCGTCCCATTGTTCTCCAATAGTTCCCCGAGGGGTTGCTGCATTCAGACCCCATTGTTACTAATTTGAATAGCTTTAGTTATGGCAATTACAATAACAGTGGCCTAGCTGCCAGGAGCAACAAAATTACTGAAAGGAAAACTATCAAGTGCGCATTAAAATTTTTATAGCGGCTTTTCACGTAGGACCGCTTCAAACGTGTTTCTACTTTCACTTTAATTAGACCGCGTTCCACGCGCCAGGACCGCTAATGGCGTGTCCCGATACCCCCCGACCCGCGTTCTACGCGTTAGGATCCCGGTACCCCTCAACCCGCGTTCCACGCGTCAGGACCGCTAATGGCGCGTCCCGAGACCCGCGTTCCACGCGTCAGGACCCCAATACCTTTCAACCCGCGTTCTACGCGTCAGGACTCCTGATACCTTTCAACCGGACCGCACTCTGCGTGTCCCCAGGACCGCCAATTGCGCATCCTGACACCCTTTAACTTTTTTATAACCGGTTCAACTTGTATACAAAAAAAATTTTTTCAAATATCTTACCTTGTTTTCTTTTATAAGGCCTTCATCTTCCCGGGTTTCAGCGCCAGTTATCGGGTCCCCTCTGGCCGCAGAGAGAGACACGACAAATGTCTGAAGCTTTGGAAGTTTATTGTGCACAGTACTTCTCTTACGCTTCTCTTTCCCCTAGCTTCTGCGCACTCCCAGCTTCCCTTCTCCCAGCTTCTTCCAGCTCAGCTCCAGCCGCTGCTTCTGCTGCTGCTGCTGCCGCCGTCGCCGCCGCCCTTCTGCTCCGTCCGTTCCGTTTCTCTCCCCCCGCTCTCCCACCCACCAGGCTTATATACACTTCAATCAATCAAGGGAGAGTACACGAGATGAACGCGGACAGCTGCAGGTGCAGGATGGGTACACGAGGGGAGGCATGCTCTAATCACATTGTTAACTAGCCAATCATTAGAATTCGCTGGTTGTTTACTGTATAGCTGGCCGCCTCTGGCTCAGCGTCAGGCGCCATCTTGACCACGCCCAAGGCTGGGGTTCCCGGGAACCCCCACAGGCACCCCTGCCTCAGGGTCTCCCAACAGCCCCTTTGCGGCCTCGGCTGGGGCTGTAGGCTCATCTGAAGTTTCAGAAAACGTGGCTGCCAGGCAGAAGCCCCCTCTTTCCCTTGCCACCATCCTCCAGGAAGCAGCCTGCCTCCTCGGAGGCTGGGAGCTGAGACGGTGGAGACCAAGAACAAGGAGCCCTTCCCAGCCGCACCTCGGAATCCATGTCGTGAACCTTCAACCACCTTCCGCTCTTTAGAAGCAAGTCCCCAGGTCTGAGCCACACTCAGGGGCAAAGATGCCTGGCCCAACGTGGGGTAGGGGGCCCAGGGAGCCACTGGGCATCTGCCTGCCACTGACCTCGGGCAGCATCCAGACCCAGGCGCTGTGGCATCTCTGATGACACAGACTCTCTCCGATGGTAAGGCAAGTAGTGCCCAGAGGGCAGGCAGAGGGAAAGCTGTTCCCACCATTCCTGCTGCACAGGGAGAGCGAGAAGGGAGCAAGAGTGAGAGCCACTGACCGACGCCAGCAGCGCAAGCTTGTGTGGTTTTGCAGCCGCCTAGGCTGACGAGGGGCCGAGCCTCTGGGTCTGCAGACACCTAAACACCAGTCAGCTGGTGCGGGAACATTCTCCTCATTTCTTCCAGCATCTGCAAGCGGCACGGGCCAGGAACGGTGCAGCCAGAGAGCAGGCTCCCCAGGCCTGGCTGCTCCCACCATGCTAGGTCTCTCCCAGCCCCGGACGTTGGCAGCACCGTGCCTGTGCTCATGGGTTAGGAAACAGAAACATATGGGACGGAAGTGAGAGGAGGAGGAAAAACTGCGTTTGCATAAAGCTCGAGCAGTCCCGGCCCAGGACTGGAGTGACTGGACATCAACCTGTAGTCCAGCCACACTGTCTGTTTTGTGGTTTATCATTTTACCAAGGCTGACCTCCCCTCTTTGGAATTCTGCATCCTCATCCATGAAAGGACATTGACTCATGCTGTACCACCAGCCTGGAGGGTTCGCTGTCAGCTTAGTGAACTCCTACACATACCTCAAGACCCAAATTAAAATACCCTTTCCCTTCGACCCAAGGTGATTCTCCTATAATAATAACAAAAGTCAATGGGCTTGTCTGGCTAGAATGTGCCAGGCAGCATCCTGAATGCATTTCATAGTTTGAGCACTTTGAACTCCACATAGGCCCTGTGACAGCTGCTGTCATTATCTCCATTTGCAGATGAGGGAACCAAGATTCCAAGATGTTGAATGACTTTCTCAGGGTCACCAACTAGGAAGTGGTGCCTTCAGTATTTGAAACATTATTTGTCTCAAGCCTGACTCTTTTATTTTGGTGGGGGGCGGGGGGACCAGGGATTGAACTCAGGAGCACTCAAGCACGGAGCCACACCCCAGCCCTGTTTGTATTTTGAGACAGGCTCTCACTGAGTTGCTTAGGGCCTCACTGTTGCTGAGGCTGGCTTTGAACTCATGATCCTCCTGCCTCAGCCTCCCGAGCTGCTGGGGTGACAGGCGTGCACCCCCACACCCAGCTCAAGTGTGACTCTTAAGTAGAGTCCTGGCCTCCTTGCCTGAGTGAATGGCATGTGGGATGAGTGTGCCATGCAGGACTCTGAGTTCATGGACAATGAGCGAGGCAGGTCACATTAAACTTGAAGCCTCCACTCCCAGCCTCCCCTCCTAGTCTCCCAGTCTCTAGAGCCACCTTCACTCCCAGGGACTCTTGCTCCCACTTGCCATGTGTTGGAGGTGAGGTATGGAATGAGCTACCCAGAGATTCTGAGCCATCCTCAGACCCTCTGGCACAAGCCAGGACCAAGGGCTTCGAGGAAAGAGCGCACTCTGTGGCCCTGGGGTCCAGGCGCTTGGTGTGGGGAGCAGGAGGTTCCAGGGCTGAGGATGGTCCTTCCCACTCTCTGGGAGTTTGGAAGGGGTCAGAGCAACATGGAGGGGGACAGCCATGGAACAGACATCCGGCTGGAAAAAACTACCAAGCAGCAGATGCAGGGGAGCTGAGTGTCTGGGGAGGTACAGGGAGACTGGAGGGGAGGGAGAGATGCAGGTGGGGAACCCCCCACTCCCCAGGGAGGACAGGCGGGGGCGGGGATGACTGCCAGAGGCAGCAGGCGGGAGATGGAGACAGAGGGATGGAGACCAGGAGCTGAGGCTTGGACAGGGAGGCCTGCGAGGCTGATGGAGGGCACCTGTGCACCACCCTCCCTGACAACCCCTGGACAAGCCGGGCTTTGTGGACCCCGAGGCCACATGCAGAGAGCACACCTGCCCGGCCCCAGGCCCCTCCTCCTGGCACCTGGGCTGGGCGAGGCTGCAGGACTCCCACCCCTCCCATGTCCCAGGGTCTTCTTCTTGGTCTCTTTTTCTTTCTTTCTTTTCTTTTTTTTTTTTTTTTTTCGTTTATCACAACCAACCTCCTGGCACATCCCAGATGATTTTTTTTTAAGGAAAATGGTCCTTGGAGACGGCGGTGACCAGGTGGTGATAAGCCGCAGTTTCACCTGTGGAAGTGTTATCAGCTCTCCGAGCTGCAGGGCCTCAGATTTCTCTTTTCGATGAGGAGCAGGTGGAATTGAATGTGGCCCCAGGGGATAACAGAGGAGCCACGGGGGTTGGGGCAGGCCAGGCCTCCACCGTGAAGGCCAAAGGGAGGCTGCAGAAGCTGGAGGAGCCTGTGGGGCTGCACCAGCCCCTTGGGGATCCAGAGCCCTGGCTGCAGGTCCAGGCCAGGAGGCAGGCTGGGCGGGTTTTCCAGAGTGATTCTCCTCTTATTTCCCTGTCTGCGGCTCCTTGTTCCAGCTGCCCGCCCAGTTTTGCTTTCTTTGTTTGTTTGTTTTGGTACCAGGTACCAACCCAGGGCGCTTGACCACTGAGCCATATCCCCAGCCCTCTGAGCTTTTTATTTTGACCCAGAGCATTGCTAAGTTGCTGAGGCTGGCCTCCAACTTGCAATCCTCCTGCCTCAGCCTTCTCAGCGGCTGCAATGGTAGGTGTGCACCACAGTGCCAGGCTGCCCCACCCAGTCTGAGCGGAGGCACTTCCCTGGGTACAGAGGGGCGGCCTCAGAGCAAGCTCCACACCTGCAGAGCTGGATTCAGGACTTCCTCCAGGCCAAGTGGCTTCAAACCCGCTGCTTCTTCCTCCCTCCACGTCCCCCCAAGGGACTTGGGGTTGCCAAGTGGCTGCTCTCAGGGTCTATGGTGAATATTTTCAGCTTTAGAAGCCACAAGTCCCTGTCGCAACCCCCAGGCCCTTGTCACAGCATAAAAGCACATTAGAGGTGAGCAGACCACAGGCCAGATGGGGTCATGGGTTCTGGTCCCCAGCCCTGATCTGGGCCATGCCTTTGCCCCTGGAGGGGTGCACCAAGGACACGGGTGGGTATAGGACAGCTGGGAAGTGCTGGCCCACATAAATGGACAGGTTGCTCCTTTTGGGTGGGAGACTGTCCATCTGGCAAGAAAGGGAACCAGTGCTCAGAGGGAGGGCAGGTGCCCAAGCTCATGGGACTCCAAAGCTGGGGCCAATCCTAGCCCTGCCCCTGCCTTCCCTGTGTGGCCACCTCCTACCAGTGGTAGACTTCCCGCCTGTTTACCATCTGACCAGCTTGGATGCCATTATTCTACAAGGGAAGACCAGATAAGAGAGATACTTTCCCCTGTGTTGTGCATTAAGAGTACGACTGACTGGAAGAAAAGTCAAATGCCAGTGACTTCAATAAAATAGAAGGTCATTTCTCAATCACGCAACCGGATTCCAGAGGCAACAGGCAGTCTATACTGTAGATGGAGCATTTTCCTCATGGTGCACTACAGCTGCTTGAGTGTCAGCATCATGTTCAAATTCCAGCCAGAAGGAAGGGGGATCAGGAGGAAGAAGTGGAAGGGCGGCATTCACCAACCATGTTTTTAAAAGGTTTCCTTGAAGCTGCTCGTGTCTCCTTGATCGAAATGTAGTCACCAGGCCACACTTAGATATAAGGGAGGCTGAGAAATAGTTTTTCTTTGGAGAGATTGTGTCCAGGGAAATATTGGGAAGGAGAAAACAAATTTGGGGCAGCAGCTCATGATAAGTTTGGTCTTGTGAGGCAGCTGGAGGGTGGTGAGAGGGCCCCAGACCTGTGGGAGGATCTCACTACCCTCAGAACACCCTGTGGAGCAGGAGAGGGCAAGGGGCTTCCTGAGGCCAGCAGGGCGGGACAGGGCCAGCTCTCGGGGTCAAGCTCAACCGCTGGCCAACACGGCTTCCCTGGGGCTACGGAGACCAGGCCCAGGCCTCTGCCTCTTGGTCCCGCTGCATCTGTCTGTTTTTCTGTTTGTAGGTAGGCAGATTATTGAGGGAGCTAGACAGACAAACAGGAAGGATGGAAAATGGACAGGGGTAGGGAAGGCCAGAGGAACACATGCTGAGAGACAAGACAGACAGACAGAGGAAGGGAATGCATAGATAGAGGGACAGACAGATGAATGGATGGGTGGACAAAAATGATATAGACACATGTGTGCACCAAACAGATCAGATCAGATGGACAGGACAGACAAATGGATGGAAGGACAGACAGATGTTGGAGACAGGTACACATGCATCTGAAGACAGGTCAACGGGCGGGCGCGGGTGGCTGGGCGCTGTGCATGGGCACCTGTCTTGTCTCTTTGGAAACAGTCCACAGACTCTGATGGGCCGGCGCCCTCCTCCTGCCCCTGGGACCTGCCCCTGGCTGTTGGTGCCAGGTCAGCCTCTGAGGCAGAGCTGGGGTGACGGCCTCGACCTGGAGGAGCCGCTCTGCCCAGCAAGTGGGCCTCGGGGCCTCCCTCCACCAGGCCCACGGAGGCAGAGGCTGGCGTGTGTGAGGCCAGCCTGGCACAGGGGCGGCGGCCGGGGACAGGTGTACCTGAGTCGATGGGAGAGCAGGCGGGGTGCACCCACTGGGCCCAGCTTCTCCCCAGAGGATCCAGAGGACAGGGGCCACCCCAGGAAGGAGAGGCCGCCCAGCCCCAGCCTCGTCTGCAGGACGGCCACTCCTCCAACCTCGGGGACCTGAGGTCCCTGCACAGACACGGGGCAGGTCGACCACATTCGGAAGGGGGTGGCTTCCATGCACGTGTGGAGTCCCGGGCACACGCACATGCACACACGGTGGGCAGGCCCCAGGCATGCTCACATGACCAGGCTGGCACACTGGTGGGCACAGGGCACATGCTCACAGCGCATGCATGACGCTCTGTGCTCCCAGGAGTCCACGGTCATGCTCGCCCAGACAGAGCACGAGGGCAGTGTCCCCAGACTCTCCCTCCTGGACCTGCGCCCAGTCCATCCAGCACGAGGTCTGCAGCCTCCGACCACCCAGCTCCCCCGGCCCCGGGGGCCTCCATAGTGCTCTGGGGTCCCAGCCCCACCTCCCCCTGCAGAGCTGTCCCCAGGGCCAGCTCTCTCCTTGATGTCCCAGGGACGGGAAGCCTGGAGTTCCAGGTTCATTCCCATCTGGGTTCTCATCTGAGCTCCACTACCCTAGATGTGCACCTGGGTGGGTCGCTGTCCCTGGACCTTGTGACCCCACCTGGGAATTGGAAGCATCCTCAGCGAGGCTCTGTCCCAAAGAGACCGAGGTGTCAGGGCAGCACTCCTCTTCCAGGGTCCAACAGGGAGCCGGGAGCTCAGGGACAGGCAGAGCTACAGATGCCCCTGTTTGGAGAGTACCCTGGGGCTCTGGAGCCAGGCCTGGGTGACAGCTGCCCTGTCCCCACCCATGAGGGTCTTTAGTCCTATGCGGCCACCTCCATTCCCCCTAGGACCCCAGGTTCCCCAGTAAAGCACCTCCACCTCAGAAGGCGCTTGTAAGGCTCAAATCCATAAGCACATCCCTGTCCCCAAAGCAAACGTCACTAAACGGCATGATTATTCACTTCAACCACACTGCTCCACAGATGGGAAAGTTGAGGCCCAGCGAGGGCCTGCCACTGGCCCAAGGTCATACAGCATGTATGACCCAGTCCACATCATCCTCTTCTCAATCCTTGTTCAGGGAAAGGAAAGAACTGGCCCCATGGGACAGAGACCCGTTTCTACTCCTTTGTCATATGCCAAGTCCACCAGCCCTGGATTAAGCCTTCCTCCTGCAGATGGTCCCTGACAAGGGAAATTATTTTCCCCAAACCTGTTTACTTTTCACATTTCAGTTGCCGTAACAACTTGGCACAACTATTTATGTGAGATCCTGACTTTCCAAGTCTCACCAAGCGCTGCGCTCTGGAGAGTCGGACACAATTCTTTCCATAGCAACACGATTTTTTAATCAATTTGGGTCTAGGAATCTTTTTCTATAAACACACATAAAATATGTTGTGCAAAACTTTTAAGAGTTCACAGAGAAATGCCACATTTTATACACTCATTCTTCCTCTAATAATCCCCAATTGATACTTGGCGAATTACACGGTGACAGAAAGGATTCAATCAGCGGGTTGTTTTGAAGCTTTGTGAATTGTTTCCATCCTGCATCATCTGGAATCCATGGGGTCCTTCATCCAGAACCCTCGGCATCATATTTGATCACAAAAGTGGGCTCTCATCATTAAACCTCGGCTGTGAAAGTAAAATTGGAATCAGTTAGGCTGTGTGCACCGACATGCCAGAAGGGGCCCCTCACCGTGGATAGACCCATCCAGAATCAGGTCGGTTTATCTCCGAGCTGGGTGTGTGTGCAGGTCAAGACCCTCATAGGGCACAGAGCTGGGGGCATTCCAGGGAGGGCAAGGGATGGAACATTCCTGAAAAACATACTGGATATTCACATTAGAAAGCACCTCAAGACTGATGTACAACTTCTGCTTTCACAGATGAAAAGCCGGAGGATCATAGAGGCTCCATGACTCACAGATTCTGAACAGTGACAGAGGCTGGACTGTGTCTCTGGACTCCTATTCTAGTGCTCTCTGGGTCCCGGATGGCTCACCAGCCCTCCTCTATCATGACAAGTCCCCAAGCATCCTGTCTGAGCCCCAGACACATCTCCAGTCATGTCCCTGTAGGTATGACCACATGGCAGACAGATTGTGAACTTGGCCTGGGCCGGGCCTGCGGTTACCTGTGCCCCGACTCTGGCTAGAACACTTCCCCTCCCATTTCCCGTGTGGATATGAGCCTGGCAAACTCCTGGCAGCAGAGATGGACCTGTCTTCACTCCCTGCAGCCCTCAAGGGCCCCCACTGCAGGATGATGGCCTAGCTGCCTCCCTTACAATACTGGCAGCTGCTTAAGGGAAGGGACGGGTTCCAGTCATTGTGTCACCCTGGAATGTGCCCCCGGGTATGAAAGGCAGGAGGTGCACAAGACTGGGCTCATGGAGGCTGGCTGGCTGGGATTGAGAGGAGGGGGCTCAAATGTGTCCCCCGAGCTGATGTGTTGGGAACTTGATCCCCAGTGGGTCCCTTCAGAGGTGACGAGGTTGGAGGTGATGAGGTCTGTGCTGCAGAATGAATGGATGCTGTTTTTCAGGCAGGAGCTCAAGCAGGTTTCTGGTATGAGGACGAACCTACCCCTCCTCCCTCTCTCCGCAGGATGTCCTCTGCCATCTTACGACACAGCAGTGTCCTCACCAGATGTGGGTCCTTGACCTTGGACTTCTCATTCTCCAAAACCAGAAGCCAAATACATTTCTGTTCATGATACATAATCTGGTCTCAGGCATTCTCTTACAGCAGCAGAAAACAGACTCAGACAGAGAGGGAGAGGAGAAAGGAAGGAAGGAAGAAGAAGAGACAGGGAAGATGGGGGCTGTGTTTATTTCCAGAATATGTTTAACCAAAGGCAGAGAAAGGACATTTCAATATAAAAGTGCTAGTTTAGGGACACCTCACTGAATATTTAAGCCACAAATTAGAACCATAAAGGCAGGAGAAATCTTTTCAGGACTAGGAACATTAATGAGATTAGACTGGGATATTCTAAAGCCCATCACCCTCCTCCACACATGCACGGCCCTTGTCAAGAAGCTGGGCTATTGACCCCAAGGTCCTTCTCTAAGAAGTGTCCTCAAGAAAACACTTGAAGTTGCCACAGACAGCCTGAAGTGAGTCCCTACTCAGTGCTCACAAGAGGCAGCTGGGGCTGGAACCAGCGTGGCCACCATCTGTTTCTGCAGACCTTATGATGATTTTGATACTAGGAACCACAGGACCAGGGCGGAGCTGAGGGTGCCAGCCAGGTCTGGCCACTTGGCCATGTATGAGTCACAGGTCAGTGAGACCTGGGGAAGGCTGAAGGACGGAAGGGATCAGTGAGTGAAATCATAACTGTCTCCCTGAGAGGAAGACTTTCTGGCCTTAGGCCACTCAGGGGACCCTCACCTCCCCTGCATGTGACAGGTGATCCTGGCAGCAGCCCTTACCCTGGGGCTCAGTGGGGGCAGGAAAGCCCTGGGGCTATAACTGGAGAGATGGTCCTGCCGGGCAGGAGCACAGAAGGCCCTTTGTCCTGCCCATTGTTTGGATGCACAGCTGGCCTTGCTGAGCCCCTCAGGCCAGCAAGGGGCAGGGGTCTGCAGAGCAGCTGCCCTGTCTCAGGTTCTCTGGGGGCCCCGGGGACAGAGCAGAGGCCACATGGAGGCTCAGAACCATTGGAGGCTTGGGGGGCCTTGGCGTCTGGAAAAGAGCCCAGGTTCTTTTAAAACAGAGTGCACAGCGGTGCGGGGGTGTGTCCTGGTCCTCCTCCCTGAGCTTGGCAGCCCGGCCAGGCCTCTTACCGAAATTTCCAGAAAGTTCTCTACACTTACAAAGCTGTACCTGAGTGCATGTCTGTCTCTCCATAAACAAATGGCATTTCCTGCAACCACTTCTTCCCACCCTGCATGTCCCGAGGGATGTGCCCATGTGAGAGGGCCCGGGTGATCCTTCCCAGTGACGGGTGCGCCCGTCGCTGACATGCCATGTGGAACTGCTCCAGGGCCTCCGTGGCTCCAGAGCATTCTGTGGGCAGCGTTCTGCATAGGTCTCTGCACCGGGCCAGCCTCTCACTCTGGCTGTTTCCTTATCAGGGAGAAAAATTATGAGCTGGGCCCCTGTTTGTGCAGGCAGCCAACATGCGCAAGTTGCTTCTGCTAGGGGTCGCCTCAGGCCTGGGCACCAGAGTCTCACCCACACAGTGCGCCGCCAGCAACTTTCTGCCCCTGTCCCAGCATGCAGCTCAGTCACCTGTCACCAAGTCCACAGCACCCAGATCAAGCCAGGTAAGGTTCCCCTCTCAACGTCACCCACCTTCGTCAACCTGTCCATCCATCCTTGTAGGCATTGACCATGTCGGTGCCACCCAAAGCACAGGGTGGAACACTTTAAAACTGACATACCTAAATCCATTTAAAGGGAAGGCGAGTCAGGAGGAAGCGAGGCCCCTACTGTCCCCTGGGTGGTATGCGATTTGCACACGCTGAAAATAGTGACCATTTTTCAAAGAGTCAAACAAAATCAAAAAGAACGTGGCATAGGAGCAGCCTGGTGAATTCAAATTCTCCTTTCCCATAATAAAGTTTCCTGGGGACACGGGTGAGCCCTCCACACGTGTGGCACTGTGGTTGGGTCCTTGCTGAAAGCCCAGAGTTGAGCTGCCATGGGGCTCCTGTCGCCCTTGAGGCTGGAAATAGTCACCACTGGGTCTTTTCCAGGAACTGTGTAGGAAAGGGACATCCTGGCTGTGCCTTCCGAGGGCTGGAGCCCCCAGGGACACCATGTCCTCCGGACCCAGGTGCAGCTGCAAGGACAGAGGAGGGCTTCAACTTGTCCTCCCTCGGGTCACGCCTTCTGCTGAGCGGAGGATGCAGGAGCCCCAGTGCCTTCTCCCTCCTCGGCCCTGGGGACCATCCCTTCTGTGGTCCAAGCAGAAGTCTGAGGTCCGTGGGGGACAGTGAGAAGGGACACCATTGTCCGGTGCGAGCACTGAGGATGAGGGGAGAGAAGACCCTGTGAGGTCACAAGCTGCATTGCAGGGCAGAGGCCGTGCCCAGGAAACTCGAGGACCCCTGACCCGGGCTCCTGGGAAGGGCACTGTGAATAGTCCAGAGCAGGTGAACCTCAATGGCAATGTTTCCAGAACCTTCTGTGGTGAGGTTTCTGGCTTTGAGATGGAGAGGGCACCCGTGGGTTCCAGACCCAGACCTGCCGGGAGACCACCAGGCCCCCAGAGTCCTCCTGGAGTGACGACTGCAGGGCTTCCAGGGTGTCGATCTGGAGAGGCCCCCAGGGAACCAGAGGCTCTGGGGAGGCCTGGGGATCCCCTCAAACCCGGACCAAGGAAGCGACTGGAGCACGATCACTTGGGGCCACGTGGCTTCTTCCCATCGTGATCCAGCACAGAGAGGACAGGCCAGAGGATGTTTGTTGCTGTTCTGAGCTAATATTTGTTAAAGTGATTGATATGTTTTTTGAATATCTGTGACAGGCGTGGCAGGTCCCATTCATCTCCTCCAGAGCCTGGCGTGGGGAGGGGCGGGGTCACCATGAGGAGCGCCAGGTAGTCCGCAGCCTCTGGGGACCCTGTCCTCCTCTGTGACCCTCCCCCCAGGCCTAGTGCCCCATCTTCCCTGCCTCCTCTGCTCCACGTCTCCCTCTTCTGACCCTTGGACATCACCCACCAGAGGTGAGGACGCCCACCCGGACCCTAGGACGGGCTGTCCTACCACCTTCCTCTCCCCCCAGTCAGACTCGAGAGCCCCTTAACACCCACCTCCTCCTCCTCCTCTGCTGTTCTCAAGTTTCTGCCTTTTAAACAGCATTGTGAAATACAGAAAGCCTTCAGAACCTTTTAGAATAGCAGCATCCTAGAGAACATTCCAGCATCGCAGCCATGGTCTAGACCCGATGTCCAAACCAGCAGCCGCCACCTGTGGGCGGTCACCAAATCATGGAAATGTGGCTGGTCCATACAAAGGAGGGAATTCTGTCACAGGCACCCACCCGGAGGGAGCTGGAGGACATTGTGTTGAGCCAGAGGAGTCCGGGTGGGAGTGTCCACCTCGGGGAAGGAGCAGCAGCTGTTGGAGTCAGGAAGACTGGGGAGGGAGGCCTGGGAAGGAGAAGGGAAAGGGGGCCAGGGATGGATGGGTGGGTGGGTCGGGGGTGGGAGGAACCCCATGACTGTGTATCATTAGGGGCTCCATCTTGCTATTAGTTATTGCTGTCAGTCTCTCACTGTGCCAGCTTCACAGACTAACCCTTATCATAGGTGGGTCTGCATAGGAAGGAAGAGCCTCAAGGTTTCAGAATTCACTGGGGGTCTTCTTGACAGTGGACCATTGAGTTTTCTCTTTGGAGAACTTTCTGGTCATGTTCATGGCCTAGTTGTCAACTGAGTGGTTGGTGTTTTCTTTATTGAGCTCTTTACATATCACAGGTTCCATCACTCTCTGTTGTGTGTGTTTACCTATCTCAGTCTAGACCTGCCTTTTCTTTTAGTTTATTTATGATGAAATCTGTTGGTTGAAAAGGAGTTTTGATTTCAAGGTAGTCAGTTCTTTGTACTATTTTCACAAATTCCTGTGAGGTTATAACATGATTCCAAAATAAAATATTTGAAGAAAAAGTTCAGAAAGGGTGATGCATGGATCCCAGGTCACTCAGCAAATTGAGAATGAAGCTAGTGAGTCCCCAGGTATCCTAACATTCCTTCCATTCTACCATAGAGAGACAGCAGGACAGGCATACATAAAAGTGAAAGGGATGAGTGACAGTGAGACAAGGCATGAGTGTAGCGATGGTGGAAGAAGTAATAGCAGAGGGTGTAATAATTATTGGAGTTAGTGCAGGAGAAATAACAGGAACAACACTAATGACAACTTCTCTTTATTGAGGACCAACCTCCAGCCAGCCACCTCGCAGACAGTTTTATGCATATTATAACCACTCCTCACCATGTCCCTGCAAGGTCACCCCCATGGTACAAATGAGAAACCGAGGCATGACCCCAAGATTGCAGAGAAGAAAAAGGAAACATTTGGATCTAAACCTTTCACCCCAACTTTCCATCCGGCTCCACCCTAGGCCTTTGTCCTCAGCCAGTGTTCCCATCGCCAGCAGGCTGAGACTCACACCCAGTGCCTCTGGGACACACCTGCTCCCTGAGAGGGGTCCTGGCTGATGTGAAGGGGCTGTTCAGGGCAGGTGCACTGATGGCCCTGCTTCGACATCCTGGGTGGGTGGCCAGGATGGCTTTGGCACTGAGTGGACTGTCCCATTTCACATCCATCCAGAAGCCGCCCGAGGGAGGCCAAAGGCCAGGATGAGGCCAGGGAAGGATGGTTCTGTTCCAAGCCAAAGTGGAGAGTCAGAGTGTCTGACTGTCTTTCCAGAGCTCTTCCCCCCTCGCGAGAATGTTTGGAAGGTTCCAGAGTGGAAGCTGGAGACCAGAGACAAGGCTGTGGTGATAACAGGGTGACACATGGAGGTGTCTGGGATTTCAGGGACAGGATAGCGGGGCCTCAGGCAGGAAATGCATTGGGTGGTGCTCCAGGCAAAGATGGCCTGGAACGAGCCACCCAGGGCTTGATAATGGTCCAAAGCAATTCTCATTGGCTGCTCACCATTGTCTCTGTTCTTCCTGCAGTGGCATGGCCCCTTTCACAGGGCCACCATTAGGGACTGGGTGGGACAGTCCAGACACATGCCCTCACATGCCATGGCCATGGGGCTGACTGTCAGTAGGCCAGGGCACCTCAGTTCGTGTGGGGTGTCTCTCTCTCACAGGTTAGCAGGAAAGTGCCCAAGTGTAGCTGCCAGGCTTCTTGTGGTCCAAGACCAGAAGGGACACAGTTACCTCCACATCCAATTGACTGCAGCGAGTCACATAGCTGAGATCACCATCAAGTGCAAAGAAAACAGTGCCCCCTGTTGGTAGGAGGACTGAGGGCAGGAAACAAGGAATCCATGGTGCCATATTTGCCAAGACCCCCACCTCCCACCAGAGGGTAGGTGGCTGAGTGGGGTGGGGGTCTCAGGACAGCTCAGGGGTTTGTTGGAGCCACTGGGTAGATGATGGTGACATTAATTGAGGTGTGAAAGACTGAGGGAGGAGAGACTGAGGGAGGAGAGGCTGGTGGTGGGGCAGGGGAGTTTTTCTCAAGCTACTAGGAGCCTGATGGATCATGACCTTCACAAAGAGGGCTGCCTGGGAAGGGGAGGGTGCTCCCTCCATGGGCAATGGCTCCAAGAACAAGGGATCACCAACCCTTCTAGAAACGGAGGGGCCTCGGACTCAGAGGAGAAGGGCTCTGCCTGCAGGTACCAGAAATCTCATCACACAGTTGGGAATCCACCCTGCGGGGATGCAGGGGGATTCATCTTCCCTTTTTGTCCACCAAGGACCTAAGGGGACTGTCAGGAAGTGCTCCATTCCAATCAGGGATGAAACTAGTGCCTGAAATGAGTCCAGGGTTCACCGGGCAGTAGAGGTCACAGCTAAGTTGTCACTCCAATGACTGTGTGACCTGGTGTTCATGTCACCTTCATTTTTACAGTGGAGGGAACCAGGACTCGGAAGGGAAGCCACTGGCCAATGTCACTCACTCTTCAGAGCTAGGAACGGAGCCTAGGCCTGCCTGGTCCCAAGCTTTCCCCCACCCCTGTGGCTCCTCCATCACCTTCAACATCATCACATTGTGATCAAGGACCCATTACATGTCAGCTCCCAGGATCTCTGCCTAAGACGCAAAGAACAAGAGGTGGGTGTGGGTGAGCCATCGCCCATCATGGGCCAAATCTGACCCTCTGATTGTTTTTTCAAATAAAGTTTTATTGGCACTCTTTCGATGACACATTGTCTATAACACCTTCCATATTATAATGGCAGAGGTGAGAAACTGCAAGGGAGACGACAACCCCTAAAATATTTGGCCCTTTAGAGGAAAAAAAAAGTGTGCTGGGCCTGGTCTATGGTGCCAGAAGCCAGTCTAGGCTGTGGGTGGATTTCAGTGGCAGAGAGCTGGCCAGGCGCACGGGAGGGTCTGGGTCCTAACCAGCCCCAAAAAGGAGAATGGAAGGAAGAAATGGAGAGAAAAGGAGGGGACATGGGAGGGAGGGAAGAAAAGAAGAGCCATCCAGTCGTCCTGGCTTCTGTGGAGGAAAGTGGGAGAGGTCCCTTGGTGGAGGCCACCCGGGCACAATAGGGTAAGAGCCTGGTCCCCTTCCCGCTCAGCTAGGGGAGCCCAGAGTCACTCAGCACTGCCAGTGTGGCACTCAGCACAGATGCTCCCTGAGGAAGAAGCGAGGTGGGAGAACGTTCCGGGCCAGCTGCTTGACTTCCGGATGGCGCGGCTGCCAGGCAGCCCCCTGCCCTTCCTTCCTCCCCTCCCCTCAAGGGCTCCTTCAGGGGTTTCTAGAAAACAGAGCCCTGTCCTTGAGTCACCAGGGTCCCCAGTCCCCTAGGGAGCCCCTGAGGCCCTGGGCCCACTGCTGTACAGAAAAACCAGCCAAAACCCCATGTGGATTGGGCACCTAGCCAGTGGCCTCTCCCAGCCCAGTCGGTCTCTTCCTGTCCCCATCAACACTTTCTCAGCACCCACTGATCCTCCCAGTGCAAAATAAAAGTCCTGGGACTCCACGGAGCTTCAGGAGACTTCAAAAAAGAGAGACAAGCAGCCTCCTGCTGCCCAAACCACACACAGACCCAATGAGGCCCTGTTTGTTTCCAGAAGGCCGAGGGGCAGGGCCTCCAAAACACAGAGCTTCCGAGCTGGAGAGGAGGTAGAGGCAGGGTCAAAGGGCACATTCCAATTGCTAAGATGCATTGACAGGCTCCGGCCCCTTGGGCCCTGCCAGGCGACCTGGGGACCCAGAGGGCCTGGGGCCACAGGGGGCAGCAGGCCTCCAAAGCTCTGGCTTCAGGAATGCACCCCCACCCCCCAGTTGGCCACAAAGAGATAGAGGCCACCGTCATCCCTGGCTGTGCCCCCACCTCCTGCAGATCTGCCAAAAAAGAATTCCCAGGTCTTCTGTGAGGAGCAGGGAATGGGGAGCTTTGGCCAAGGGAGCACATTGTCTTTTGGGGGATTGATTTGTTTGGTTGGATTTTTGCCTTGAAATTGGAAACTGGGCAGGGGGTTGACCATAATGGAGGAACAGAAGGTATTTTTTTGACCATATGCAGGAGGCCTGGACTGGGGGTGTCCCACTGCAAGTCCTGCTGTCAGTACTGGCTCCTCCTCGTCCATCCAGGAATGGCTGACCTGAGGCAGATCACTGTCCGCCCATCCCTGAGCCTCTGCTTCAGTGGGCCTCTCCGTCCAGCCTCCTGAGGTTGGGACTGTTCATCCCAGAATAGAAGGTAAGAAGGTGACAGAAGCAGAGAAGTTCCCCAGAAATGCCAAAGGTGGCAGAAGCTAGTGGGTCCCCAGGGAGCAATGTGGGCACAGGGGCAGTGAGATGAGACACCCGTGGGGGACAGGGAGGGGCTCCTGGAAGGAGGAACGCTTGACCATGCAGCGGCTTACACAGAAACTGCGTCCCAAAGCATCTGCCGGAATTTCCTCCTCAGAGGTAAACTGAGGTGCAGGAGACTGCAGTGCAGGTCAGTGAGTGGACTCCTGGCACCCCCAGTGCCCCAGCGTTCTTGGGGACATGTCAGTGACGCACCTCAGTGCCCCCCTGCCGGACAGGTCCCGGATGTCCCTCCTCTTCAGAATAGTGGAGGAAGGGCTCTCCAAAACAGTTCAAAAATGGGGAAAGAGGACTGGCCATCCCCCAGGCTGGAGAGCTGGCCCCAGTGTGTTGGTCCCAGCTGGGTCGCCTCAGAGGAGAGGGTCATCTGTCAAGCACAGTAACTCCTGGGGCCTGGAGGTGGAGTCATTCTGGGCAGGGTGGTGCCTGGTAACCCCCAAGAACCCACTCCTGGGGTGCAGTGAATCGGGTCTTGATCCTCTCTGGGCGCATGCACAGCCCTGATCAACCTCCAGGTGGGACGAACACCTTCAGCTTCTGCAAACACAGGGCCTGTGGTTCTCTCCCTTCCTGGTCCTTCAGGTTCTCCATGTGCTTTGATGGCACGTGGGCCTCTCTGGCCTCAGTCTCCTCGTCTGTTGGGCCCATTTATCTGCACCAACCTGGCAGGATAGCTCTGAACTGGTCTAATACTTTTCTCCATATTAGGAGATGGCTGTTTTGTATAAAACTAGTGGATCTGAGATTGATTCAGTCCTTGGAAGTTTTGAACTCACTTCTGAGGACAAATAATCAGGACACAAGTTCCATGTGCTTGGGGGAGGGTACACAGAAGGGGACTCCCCACTGGACTTGAGACCCACAGGATGAATGACGATCTTCCTTTCTCCAGCAAAATTCTTAAGACTGTGAGTGATGCAAAGGCCCTGGGGTTCCAACAAGCATTCCCCAAAGCCCCATGTACTGATGACCAGATCTCCAGCACACTATTCAGAGGTGGTGGCACCTTTAAGAGCTGGGATCTCCTGGGAAGTCTTTAGGTCATTGGGGGTGTGCTCTGGATTGTGAGACCCAAGTCTCTTCCTCTTTCTCTCTTTTGCGCCTCAGCCATGAGGTGGGCAATTCCACCCCACCATGCATGTCTTCCTGTGATTTGCCACCACAGACCCAAAACAATGGGGACAACAGATCATGGACTGAAGCCTCCAAAACTGTGAGTCAAAATAAACCTTTTCTCTTTCTAAGTTGATGTCTCAGGTATTTTGTTACAGTAACAGAAAGCTGACTAGCACAGGAAGGTGACTCCCAGCCTATGGTTGCTTCCTGGTCATTCACCCTGGGTTCACCATGCCCAAGGACTGACCTACCCGCCCCCAGAACACATCTGGCACACATGGCTGACTCCTGTGCCCACAGGGGTAGGCTCTTCTCTGGGTCCTTAAACTCACTACTCACACAGCCTGCTACAAACCCTCAGTCTAGCCGGCCTCCTGCCCAGGGGAACAGCTCCACCCCCAGGTCCACCCTGTGCTGCGCCTCCCATCTCAACAGCTACTCCCAGGGCGGTGCCCTCCTCTGGGACTCCTCTATGGCCTCCCCAGGCCTCTGCTTCAGGTGCAACCCCTGCCCACCATGTGGGGTGTGTGGGAGACTTGTGACTGTAAAGTGGACCCAGCTCCTGGGTGGCTCCGCAGATCAGTCCCCCAGGAGACACTAAGAGCATCAGAAGTGCAAAAAGAACTCCCCAACCAAAAACTGAAACTCCTCTCCACACATGCACCAGGCAGAGCCCGCCTGGCCTGGCACCCTGCACTGCAGACCATGCAGGAGACTTTTCCTCCACCAGAGATCCCCGAGTGACAGAGGGAAGATGAGGATTCTGAGGTCAGAGAGGACCAGAAGGGCAAAACGGGAAGGACAGCAAGGAGCCCTGGCACAGCAAATCCTCGATCTGCTAATAAGGATTAGCTGTGTGACCTCCAGCAAGTGCCTTAACCTTTCTGTGCCTCAGTGTCCTCATCTGTAGATCAGGGATATGAAGAGCTCAAGAGCTGTCGACTGTTACGGCGACAGTACTGTTCTCCTGACCCCACAGCAGGACCCCAGGGAAGCTCCTCGTCCACTCTTGTCCTATTTCCCATCAGCAGAATGGTGAGATATAAAATAGTTGGGCATGTCCAGAATCCCTGCTTCCATTCCCACACAGGCCCCCCAGGGCTGCAGGCTGAGTGTTCCCAGAACCCTTCCCTTTCCTGGATCTCGGCTTTCCCATCCTCAGGTGAGGGAGCTGGACAAGCAGGTCACAGAGCCCAGGGTTGGCAGCAGGACCTCACAGGGCCCAGCAGACCTGTGGAGCCCTGGGGGCCACCAGGTCCCCAAGGCCAGCACGGGGCACAGGGCAAAGGCCCTCTGACTGGGTTGGGAGCCCTGCAGGCTGTGCCCTGACCCCACTCTGCATGGCCAGGCGGGGCAGGGAGGCCCTGTTTGCCTTGGCAGCCAGGCCAGATGGTGGGCGAACTCCACGCTCAGCAGGCCTGGAAAAGCCCCGTCATCCCATGGCCCAGATAGGCGGCCTCCCAGGGTCCCCACTCCACCCCGCAGTCCATTACCTACAACTCACACAGGACATGACCGCACAGCCCGGGTGAGGGGCCACAGGCCCACAGACAGGGCACCATTCACAGAGCTGCCTGGGCAGCCCTGAGCCAGGCCTGGGTGGCAGCCTGAAGGATGCCTGGGCAGCAGGCAGGAGCTGGACATGACCAGGAGGACACATGCTCCCAAGGGAGCACCAGGCCCGGGGGACTCGGGACACTGCAGCAGGGTGGCCAGGAGAAGCCGGAGCAGTGGACTTCCCTGCAGTGATGGCCACACCACCGTCCCCTCCTCAGGGAAAGCCGGGGAGGTGGGGGCACTGCCATCTGAACAGCAGCCTCGAGGACTGAGTCTTCTGG
>JAHUXG010001443.1:0-12959 GCA_020740815.1 Sciurus niger
TATGAGAAAATTGCATTTATTTGTGTTTGTGTCCGTGTCCTCTATTCTATACCATTGATCTACCTGTCTGTTTTGGTGCCGATACCATGCTGTTTTTGTTACAATTGCTTTGTAGTATATTTGAAGATCTGGTATTGAGATACCCCCCGTTTCATTCTTCCTGCTAAGGATTGCTTTAACTATTCTGGGTTTCTTAATCTTCCAGATGAATTTCATGATTGTTTGCTCTATTTCTGTAAGGTACGTCATTGGGATTTTAATTGGAATTGCATTGAATCTGTATAGCTCTTTTGGTAGTATGGCCAATTTGACAATATTAATTCTTCTTATCCAAGAACATGGGAGATCTTTCCACCTTCTAAGGTCTTCCTTAATTTCTCTCTTCAATGTTTTGTAGTTTTCATTGTAGAGATCTTTTACCTCTTTGGTTAGATTGATTCCCAAGTATATTATTTTTTCTGAGGCTACTGCAAATGAGATTGTTTTCCTCATTTCCCTTTCAGCTGTTTCGTCGCTTGCATATAAAAATGCTTTAGATTTATGAGTGTTGATTTTATAGCCTGCTATTTTGCTGAATTCATTGATGAGGTCTAGAAGTTTTCTGGAGGAGGTTTTTGGATCCTCTAAATATAGAATCATGTCATCAGCAAATAGTGACAGCTTAAGTGCCTCTTTTCCTATTTGTATCCCTTTAATTTCGTTAGTCTACCTTATTGCTCTGGCTGGAGTTTTGAGGACAATTTTGAATAGAAGTGGTGAAAGAGGACATCCCTGTCTTGATCCCATTTTTAAAGGGAATGGTTTCAGTTTTTCTCCATTAAGAATGATGTTGGCCATGGGCTTAGCATAAATAGCCTTTACAATGTTCAGGTGTGTTTCTACTATCCATATTTTTTCTAGTGTTTTCAGCATGAAGGGGTGTTGTATTTTGTCCTTTTGTCCTTTTGTATTTTATCCTTAAGTCTATTGACATGATGGATTATGTTTATTGATTTATGAATGATGAACCATCCTTGCATTCCAGGGATGAACCCCACTTGATCGTGGTGCACAATTTTCTTAATATTGGTTTGCCAATATTTTGTTAAGGATCTTTGCATCTATATTCATCAAGGATATTGGTCTAAAATTTTCTTTCCTTAATGTGTCTTTTCCTGGTTTGTGTCTGAGTGTGATATTAGCTTCATAAAATGAGTTTGGTTGGGTACCCTCCTTTTCTATTTCCTGGAATACTTTGAGAAGTATTGGAATGAGTTCTTCTTTGAAGGTCTTGTAGAACTCAGCTGAGAATCCGACTGGTCCTGGGTTTTTCTTGGATAGTAGATTTTTAATGGCTTCTTCTATATCATTGTTTGATATTGATCTGTTTAAATTGTGTATGTCCTCATGGTTCAGTGTGGGAGGAGCATATGTCTCTAGAAATTTGTCAATGTCTTCGGTAGTTTCTATTTTTTTGGAATACAGATTTTCAAAGTAGCTTCTCATTATGTTCTGTACCTCAGTGGTGTCTGTCTTGATATTTCCTTTTGCATCATGTATTTTAGTAATTTGAGTCTTCTCTCTCCTTCTCTTTGTTAGTGTGGCTAAGGCTTTGTCTATTTTGTTCACTTTCTCAAAAAACCAACTTTTTGTTTTGTCAACTTTTTGGAATGTTTCTTTTGTTTCAATTTCATTGATTTCAGCTCTGATTTTAATTATTTCCTGTCTTCTACTACTTTTGCTGTTATTCTGTTGTTCTTTTTCTAGGGCTTTGAGCTGTAATGTTAGGTCATTTAGTTGTTGACTTTTCATTCTTTTGTGGAATGCGCTCCATGCAATGAATTTTCCTCTTAGTACTGCTTTCATAGTTTCCCAGAGATTTTGATATGTTGTATCATCAGTCTCATTGACGTCTAAGAATTTTTTAACCTCCTCCCTGATGTTTTTTCTTATCCATGTTTCATTCAATAGCATATTATTTAGTCTCCAGGTGTTGGAGTAATTTCTCTTTTTTTATTTTGTCATTGATTTCTAATCTCAGACCTTTATGATCTGATAGAACACAAGGCAGTATCTCTATTTTTTTGCATTTCCTAAGGGCTGCTTTGTGGCATAAAATATGGTCTATTTTCAAGAAGGTTCCATGTGCTGCTGAGAAGAAAGTGAATCCACTCATTGATGGATGCAATGTTTTATATATGTCTATTAAGTCTAGGTTATTGATTGTGTTATTGAGTTCTATGGTTTCTTTGGTTGAATTTTGTTTGGAAGATCTATCTAGTGGTGACAGCAGTGCATTAAAGTCACCCAGAATTATTGTGTTGTGGTCTATGTGATTCCTGAAATTGAGAAGGATTTGTTTGATGTACAGGGATGCACAATTGTTTGGGGCATAAATATTTACTATCCTTATGTCTTCCTGATTTATGGTTCCCTTAAGCAGTATGAAATGTCCTTCTTTATCCCTTCTGACTAACTTTGGCTTGAAGTCCACTTTATCTGATATAAGGATGGAAACCCCTGCTTTTTTACTGAGTCCATGTGCGTGGTAGGTTTTTTTCCTATCCTTTCACCTTTAGTCTGTGGATGTCTTTTTCTATGAGATGAGTCTCTTGCAGGCAGCATAGTGTTGGGTCTTTCTTTTTAATCCATTCTGCCAGTCTATGTCTTTTGATTGATTAGTTTAGGCCATTAACATTCAGGGTTATTATTGAGATATGATTTGTATTCCCAGTAATTTGGCTTATTTTTGGTTTTTAAGTTGCCTTGGTTTCTCCTTTGAGTGGTTTTTCTCTAAGGTAGTTCCTCCCTTTGCTGACCTACATTGTTGTTTTTCATTTATTCCTCATGGAATATTTTGTTGAGAACATTCTGTAGTGCAGGCTTTCTATTTGTAAATTCTTTTAACTTTTGTTTATCATGGAAGGATTTTATTTCATCTTCAAATCTGAAGGTTAGTTTTGATGGGTATAGGATTCTTGGTGGGCAACCATGTTCTTTCAGAGCTTGAAATATGTTGTTCCAGGTCCTTCTAGCTTTTAGAGTCTGGGTTGAGAAGTTGGGTGCTATCCGTATTGGTCTCCCCCTATATGTAATCTGATGCTTTTCTCTTGCAGCCTTCAAAGTCCTATCTTTATGTTGAATGTTAGGCATTTTCATTATAATGTGCCTTGGTGTGGATCTGTTGTGATTCTGTGCATTTGGTGTTCTGTAAGCCTCTTGTATTTGATTTTCCATTTCATTCTTCAGGTTTGGGAAATTTTCTGATATTATTTCATTGAATAGTTTGTTCATTCCTTTGGTTTGTTGCTCTGTGTCTTCCTCAATCTGGGCTTTTCTTTAAGTTACAAATTCAAATTCTTCTTAGAAATCTATTCAGATTTTTCTATTTTTCTTGAGTCAGTTTTAGTAACTTGGATATTTCCAGGAATTTTCCCATTCCATCAGTTGTCTAAATAGCATGAATTTGTTGATTATATTCCCTTTTAATTCTTTTAGTTTCTGTAAGGTTCATAGAGATATCCTGTGTTTAATTCCTGTTCTGTGGTCACACTGTGAAGGATCATAGGTAGGATGCTTATGTTGAAATCATTCCATACAGAAAGAGAATCTGAGAGGAAATGCATTGCTCAGGAGACTTATAGAACTGATAAGTGAATTTAGTGAGGTACCAGTATACAAAATCAGCACTTGTAAATCAATAGCAATTCAATATTCCAACAGCAATTCATTTAAGAAAGAAATCAGAAAAACCACTCCTTTCACAATAAACTTTTTTAAAAAATCTGGGAATTAATCTAACCAAGGAAGTGAAATAACTCTACAAACAGAACTATAAAATATGGAAGAAAGAAATTGAAGAAAATCTCAGAAGATGGAAAGACCTTCCATGTTCATGAATAGGCAAAATTTATTTTGTCAAAATGGCCGTACTACCAAGAACAGTATAAACATTCAATCAAAATACCAGTGAAATTCTTCACAGAACTAGAAAAATCAGTCTACATTCATTTGGAAGAGTAAGAGACATAGAATGACAAATGACCTTCAGAACAAGAAAATCAGTGAATGAGTATCACCATACCAGATCCCAGAGTATGCAACAAAATTCTAATATCAAAAACAGCAAGGTAACAGCATCAAAATAGACAGGAAGTCCAGTGGAATGGAAGACACTAAGACAAACTCAAATACAGCCACCTCATATTTGATAAAGATACCAAAAAATATATGTCACAGGAAAAACAACCTTTTTAATAAATGGTGCTGGGAAAACTGAATATCCATATGTTAAGAATGAAATTAGATCTCTTTATTGAACCCTGCACAAAAATTAAATCAGTGAATCAAGGACTTTTGAATTAGGCCAGAGACCTTGCAACTGTTAGAAGAAAATATAGGGTTAACCTTCCATCATGTAGGTATAGACAGACTCCTGAACAAGCCCCCTAAATCCCAAGAAATATAGCCAAGAGTCAATAAGTGGGATGTTATCAAATTTTAAAGCTTCTGCACATCAAAGAAAATAATTTAGAGTGAAGAGAGATCCTGCAGAATGAGAGAAAATCTTTGCTAGCTACTTTGACAGGGGATGTTACATATTAAAAAATATATAACAGGGTGGGAAGAGTGGGGGAGGAGAAAAAATTAACAAAATGAATCAAACACCATTACCCTATGTAAATGTATGATTACACAAATGGTATGCCTTTACTTCATGTACAGAAAAACATGTATCCCATTTGTTTACAATAAAAATAAATTAAAAAAAAGAATATATAACAAGTTAAAAAAACTCAAGGACAAAAAAAAAAGAAACCCCCAAACACTCAATTAATAAATGAACCAAAGAACTAAATAGGAATTTCTCAAAAGAAGAAATAAAAATAAACAACAAATATATGGAAAAATGTTCAACATCTCTGTCAATTAGGGAACTGAAAATCAAAACAACAGTATTTTTCTTTTACCCAGTCATAATGACAAATTTCAAGAACATGAATAATAATAAATGCTGGCAGGAAGAATGTTGTGTAAAATGTATACTCATACATTGCTGATGGGACTGCAAATTAGTACAACCATTATGAAAAGCAGTCCCTCAGAAAACCAGGATTGCAACCACAATGTGACCAAGCTATGTCACTCTACAGTATTTACCCAAAAGAACTAAAATCAGAATACCATCTACAGAATACCATATACAGAATTCGGTCACTTCAGTGTTTAAAGCAACACAGTTCTTCATATCCAAATTATGGAATGAACCCAGGTGCTCATCAGAAGATGAAAGGATCAAGAAAATATGGCACATACACAGAGTGGATTTTTACTCAGCCATAAGGATGAATGAAATAATGATATTTGAAGGTAAAATAACAGATATTGACAAAATTCAGACTCAGAAAATCAAGAGCCATTGTTTTCCCTTACATGTGGAAGCTAGAGCAAAACAAAGTAAAGAAGGTGGCAGGGGAGGAGACTGGATATCACAAATGCATAAGGTACATCAGAAGAGTAGGAGGAGGATAGGAAAGAGGGTGGAACTGGAGTAGAAATAAGGAATGAATTTAACAACAGCAATGTTGTTTATATATGCAAACATACCAAAAAGAATTTCACCTGTATGTATATGTAGAAAATATCAATAAAAAATAAAGGAGTAAAAGGTAGATCAATAGAGAGGAGAAGGAATGGGGGAGGGAGGAAGAAAGAGGGGGAGTACATGGGTATTGAAATGAAATTCTTTACAAGTATGGTCAAAATAAACTAAAATAATATGAATAATCATAATATGCTAATTTTTTGAAAAAAGAGACTCCTGGGACCAGTAGGGTCAATAAAGCCAAGTGTGGATTAGCTATGGGATAATAGCTATGGGATTAGGGAGAATTTCTTCTGTACCTGTTGGGGATTTGCAAAATTTGAATTTCCTTCTGGAGTCAAAGATGGGAGATGCATATCAACTTCCTTATCATCCTATTCAGATATGGGTATGAAGGGGAAAGGGGCGGAGAGTCTTAAACAAGCAGTCACACATCAAAAATTCCAAAAAGTGGAGTGACATTCTTACAGTTCCTGATTTTGAATTTTTTTAAAAAAATCCATTTTCTTCAGCTTAGATGATCTTAATTGATCTCTTTTTTTTTTTTTTTTTTTTTTTTTTGTACTGGGGACTGATTGAAGTCAGGGGTGCTTTATCACTGATCTACATCCCCAGTGCTTTTTTATTTTTAATATTGAGACAGGCTCTCACTAAGCTCCTTAAGGCCTTGGTAAGTTGCTGAGACTGGCCTTGAATTTGCAATAGTCTTGTCTCGTCCTCCTGAGTTGCTGAGATTATAGAGATATATCACTGCAACTAGCAATCTGTATTTTTTTATTGATTATCTCTTCTGTAAGGTCAAATCTATTGAGCCTCTCTTGTGAATTCTTTAGTTAGGTCCTTTCATCTTTCAGTTTGGAATTTCTATTTTTTTTTAATAATTTCTCCTTATTCTGTTGACCAGTCATCATCATAATCACCTTACTTCAAAAATGGTTCCTTTTGTTCTTCATGTTTATAGCAACTGCTTTGATGTCTTAAATCTATGCTCCTCTGATACAGTTTTCATTAAAACTACTTTTCCTTCCCTATGTATGTGTATGGGTCACACTTTTCTGTTTCTTTGCGTATTTTATGATTTGTTTGGTATGTGTGTGGGGAAGCTGGACATTTTTTATAATACTTTCTGTATTCTGATTCCCTTTCTTGTCCTCAGGGTTGGTGGTGGTTGCTCAGTTTGTTTAATTACTTGGAGTCTGTTTCTCCTGCTGTGTGTGGTTGCTGCTGCTCATTTCTTCCTTTTTTCTTTGTGTTTATTTTTCTGCCCGACTCGCCAGCAGTTGACCCTGGGTCAGCATGCTTTAATGGTCTTCCTATGATGGGTTAGGGATCATGCTTCAATTCCTTGAAACAATGAGGCTCACACCTTTGATCAGTGGTTCTTATGAGGCTTGAGGAGTACATTTCAAAGTTCAGGCAGTTCACTAATCTTCCTTACATTTCTCTTTCTACATTTGCAAGGCCTCACATCCTTCCAGGGATGAGTAGCTCTTTGGGGCCCTCTGGTTCCTCTCCTTCAAGTTTGCAGTCTTGTGTAAGCAGTCTTCCAGGTCAGCAAGGGAGAACTGATTTTTGATCAAGGCTCACTCTTGTTTCTCCTTGTTAAATTTCTCTTTCGTCTGCTGATGTGTCACTTTTCCTGACTGGTGTTGCAAATTCAGGTTAGTTGTGGTATTTGGCCTTCCCTGACTTTTTGTCCCTGGAATCAGTGACAGTGTCCCAGGCATGGGATTATTGATCTTCTCCAAATAAACTTAACTTTCTCTGGCAGTGGAGCTCCCAGTTTTCACAGCTTGCTCCACACTAGTGGGACTTCCACCCCAAGGACTTGACAGTGGGTGTGGGGTGGGAGGAGTTCCAACCTAAAGCCCCCCACTTCCTCTGTTTACCAACATTAAGTAAATTTTTTTTTTTGAGGTACTGGGGATCGAACTCAGGGCCTTGTGCTTGCAAGGCAAGCACTCTACCAGCTGAGCTATCTCCCCAGCCCCAAGTAAATTTTTCCATACCACCTCCTCCATTTCTTTTGTGTTTTCAGTCAGTATCCAGATCTTCAAATGTTGTTGACAGTTTTTGTTGTTTTATTGTTATTTGGGGGGGATAATATTTATGAAATGTTTTGTTCACTCATTCTGGACATTCTTGCCCCTGTGTCCCTTTGTCTTTCATTTTTAAACATGTAAATTTTATTCAAATTTATTTTAGTATATGTTCTGAAATATACTCTCTTAACTATTACTTAATCTGTTTGGTAGTTAATGTTATTTGTTGTTTAACCCATGTGTTTTTCATTTATTTGTAAATTGTTTTCTAATTTCAGTGAGATTTATTTTACTTCTCTTCCTCTTTTCCCCCCTTTTATTCTGTGAGTTAAACCTTCTTGCACTTGGTTTTTCCATCTCTTGCTTTCCTTGGCTCCTTAGATTCTGAGTAGACCCAATCATTCTCTTTAAACCTGTCTTTTGATTTTCTCCATAGTTTCCATCCCTGTCCACATTCATAAATTTGTTATTGTCTTGCTAATGTTAGAGCTGATATTAGCTTAAGACAGTGAAAAGGTACAAAAGTGCTAGGAGGCTCTTACTCTTGGGTCCTGCCAGTGCAGCACTGGCACTCTTGGGACTTTTCTTTTTCAACTTCTGACCCCAGGGGCATGGTTTGCCCTTGTCACCTTGACCCTGGTGCTTATAAGTCCCATACTGTGCATTTGATGGAACCTGACTTCTGTCCCAGATCATCTACATCTATTTAGAATTTTGAACCTACCTGTACCAGATAGGTACCTGCCAGATGTGGAACCTCAGAACACTTCTTTCTCTTACTTGCTTTCTTCAGATTTGCTTTCTCAAGACTAGTACCTTCCCCATTCATCACCATGCCCATTTTTTTGTATCATGTGACACATGCCCATCACAGCCTATTTGTCCTAACCCCGTCCCAGCTCTTTATAGTGTCTGTTTCTATGGTGGGAGTTTCTAGGAGCCAGTGGGCAGCTAGGCATTGTATCAGTGGCCCTCATCCTGGAAGTTGGTGAGTATTCAAATTGACTTGTCCTTCCACTGTGTCAGGGGAAGAGTACCTAGGATTTCTCCAAGATTCGTGGGCCTTTACAACTGTGGCACAGGGGAGGGAAGATTGCCTGTTTGGTTATCTTAGTATCTTTTTAAGAATTTTGTTTTAGTTGTAAATGGACACAATACCTTTATTTTATTTATTTATGTTGTGCTGATGCTCAAACCCAGTGTCCCACACATGCCAGGAAGATGGTCTACCACTAAGCCACAACTCCAGCCCCAAACTTCCTAGTATCTAACATACTAATCCTCATGTTTCATTCTAAGGGTCTGATACCCAAAGGTGAGCTTTGTCTCCATGCCTAATTGTCTGCCATATTCTTGCCAATTTGGCAAACTGGGTCTTGGGTCCTTTTCTCATTCTTTCCTGCCTTGTTTTTAATGTGATTTCCCTGAACAACCCTGCTCCACTTGGTATTCTGTTTGTTTACTCATCTTTCCATGTAAGGAGAGGCTGTTGAGCATCACTTTTATCCTAATTACTGTGGGAGCCACTGGGATTACAAGGTGAACCTCCTCCAACATTCCCTTATCTTCCTGAGCTAGAGACACGTGAGGTGTAAATCACATGCTGGGATGTCTATGGTGGAGGAAACATACCAATGCTACTGACAAAGGAACAGTCGAGTCAAGATTTTTTTATTTTCTCATCTCATACAACTTGCAGTAAGTCCCCTGAATTTTTAGCTCCTCCCCTCATCAGCGTTGATGTATGTAGTAACCCTTCCTCAATTTTGGTTCTTGCTCTTTGCATTGTTGACAGTTTGTCCCCAACCCTTTGATCCACCTGAGAATATCATTATTTGTATTCTTACTCACTAGTGGGATCAAACCCTGATCATTGATCTCTTCTCCTAAGGAAATTCTCTCTCCCTTGTTCTTATAATACCTGACTCAGTTTTTTTTTTTTTTTCATAGTCTTTATTAGCTTCTTTAAAAAAATTTTTTTTCTTGTGGTACTGGGGATCAAACCCAGGGCCTTGTGCTTTTAAGGCAAGCACTCTACCAACTGAGCTTTATTTATTAGCTTCTTTTTTATATTCTGTACTTCTAACTCTTGGCATTTCTGAATGTTGCACCAACTACAGTTTTGTTGAAATAAGAGTGCCCAGGACCTCTGCAGGGTCAGTGGACCCACACAGCTAGGTGTGGAGAGGGGAATGTTGCTGAATTGTCCTTTGTCCTAGGTCCTCCTCTGTTTCAGTGCTCTTGGCAATTTTATTTGTTCTCAACACTCTGAGCATGTGTACTCAAATGACAGGTTAATTTCTGTCAGTTATGCTACACTGTCCAAGAATTTGGTGGATTGTTCCATGTGGAAGCAAGCAGCACTCAGGTGGATTATCATCTTCTCTAACATAGTGATGTTCCTACCATCCAGCCTCCTAGGTGGAAACCCACCCTGTTGCCATGTGCTGGCTTTATCCATATCTTCTTGGCTGTCAGATGTGCCAGCCCATACTGTAGAGTGCCCTTCAAGGACCACTTCTATTCGGTGTCTGTTTGCATAACTCCACGGCAACCCTCCTTCCCTTTGGCCCCTTGCTGCTGCTCTTTCTCAAATCTGTGAGAGTTTAAGCCTTGACTTGACTGATTGTTTTTCCCGAAGTAATCTGATCTGTTGTTCTACTCTTTTGCTCATTCATGCTTCAGAAATTCCCCAGTGCCTTCAAAAAACTCAGGTGTTTTCCAGACTGCACTAGCTCCTTTCATAGAGGCAGGATGCTAGCCTAGTAATTCATTCTCTATTAGGGAATTTGTGCAAGAATCTGCATGGATTTTCTGTTTGTATCTCTATTTTTGTTTGTTTTCGTTTCATTTTGCCGGGAGTAGGCATTTCTCACTCTCAGTTCTGCCTTGAAATTCTTCCTCAAATTGTTTTAGATTCCATGACCTGGAGATATCCTTTCCCTCCCATTTGTCCATACTTTAAAAATATGGTATTGTATTTTTATTTCAATATGATTTAAAAAGTATAATAAACTCTAAAAGTTGACATATATACACAGTAGAGTTTTGTTCATTCATAAAGAAGAATGCCATTATGACTTTTGCAGGAAAATGGATAGAACATGAGAACATTATGTTAAGTGAAATAAGCCAAATTCAGAAA
Source organism: Sciurus niger (assembly GCA_020740815.1). Taxonomy (NCBI): domain Eukaryota; kingdom Metazoa; phylum Chordata; class Mammalia; order Rodentia; family Sciuridae; genus Sciurus; species Sciurus niger. The sequence goes on from JAHUXG010001443.1 coordinate 10,772, forward strand.
GTCAAGGAATATCTGTTTTCTCTTGTATGTGGAAGCTAGAGAGAAAAAAGAGAAAAATATGATGTGAATTTTATGAACATGGAAGGGAAACCAGTAAATTAGAGAAAGGGGCAATGGGAAGGGAAGAGGGACAACAAAGTAGAAATATTGTGGAACAAAATTGACCAAATTGTATTGCTATATTTTGTGCACGTACAAGAATGTAACAGTCCCAGTATATGTATAATTGCAATGCACCAAAATGCTAAATTTCTGGGAGGGCAGAGGAGGATGCAGGTTGACTGTTTTGCACTCATTGATCTCTTTGGTTTCAGCTGGTGACAACTGAAGTATGTCAGACAAGATGAACTCTGAGCTCAGCAGTGGAGGTTCCCCTGGACCCAGTAATGAGCCATCCTGACTACAGACTGAACCTCTGACCCAAGTGCCCCGCAGAGGTAGCTAAGGAAATAGAGTCTGTCCCGGCAATGGGAGAACTGAGGTACCAGTGGAGTGGGTGTGGAGGTGGAGGGCAGCTCTTAGGATGAGGGGACTAATTCTTCTGGTGAACTATACTGTTCTCCCATGTTATTTATTCTAGAACTAGGTGTGGTTTCTTCCTAATTCATTAATACATTGTGCACAACTGTTTAATTTCCTCCATAAAAGTGACCATCTTTTAATAATTCTTATTTTTTTAAGTTTGTATCAACAACAAGTCATACCAAACTGATTGTTCAGATTTTGTTCCATACATGTGGTTGTGCTAATTTGAAGCTCAGGTCTCACCTGTACCTGTTTTTTCATGTTTTTTCATACATTCTTTCCTCTTTGTGACTCAATTCATCATCAAAGAATTTCATTCTCTTGTTGATCTTTGTAAATAATAATACTAATAAGCATAATATCTCCAGTTTTAAAAATACAGAGATGTTTGAGGACAGAGATAATTGCTGCCGTATGTTTCTATGTGTATCTTCTAGGGTTGGTCCTCATGGTTTCATTGCTTTTACAGGTGACAAAAGTCAAAGAACAAGTCCATGCAAAAGAAGAAAAGGAGCATATTTGAAGCCTACACCTCCAAGGAGGCAATTTCAGAAGGCTAGAGGAGAGGAGTGCTTATCCAGGTGTGTAAAAACTACTGGCCGATATTTCCTGAATATGTGAAACTCGTGCTGTGTGCTGTTCAATCCACTTTTTCCTGTCTGTGCTGCGTGCTTTGAGATGATCACATAATTGGTGCAGGGTTTACTGCTTCTTCGACCTGCAGTGCATTTAGAAGTGAAAAGCACTATGAGACAGTGGTTGGCAAAGTACTCTGATTTGAGAGGAGGGAACTCTTACTTCCAGTATTGATGCCTAGAGATGTTTCATTGGAAGGGATGAAGGCAGGCCATGGACAGTCAGGCCCTGGCCAGTTTGGTTAAATTAAGAGAGGATTTGTGTAAGCAAGAGAGTTTTCCAAGTGGAGCTACTGGTTCCAGTGTGAGATACTAAGGCAAAAGTGGGAAGTGGGGTTTGGATATGTCAGACATTGAATAGATCAGTTTGCCTGATGCACAAAGATGCTGAATGACTGAGAAAAATGGATAAGATTGGGAGGAAAACAGTGAACACCAATAGACAGTCCTTGTTGATTGCTTTATAGCTTACATAATGTGTTTCCAAGCTGGTTCAGTGGTTGGCAGAGTAAACATTCATTGAGCATTCCCTGTGAACCTGGAACAGTTAAGGTTAGGAGCATATTGCATAGTTGCTTTTGAGATGACTGTGGACGAGACTGATTTTTTTTGTATTTACGGCCTTACTGACTAGTAGAGGGCTGCAGTCATGGTAACTGATGTTTTGGGGATAAAATGGCAGGTACTCAGATAGAAGTATGACCAGGGAGTATGGGAAGATACTGTGGGACACTGGACTGCACTTCTGGAGAGGCCTGTTTGAAGAGGTGACATCTTTGGTGGGTATTGAGCATGACAGTTTAAACCTATTAAATGAGTGACACATGTAGGAGGGAGATGTGGAGATGCATTTGCACTAATGAAAACATGAACTGTGGAACATTGTGGAGTAAGGCAGCTTATGTCTCCTTCGGGGTAAAATCTAAGGCAGGCTTAAGTAATAAGGCTGGAGATGGAGGCAGGACCAGTTATTCTTTGAACTAAGTTATTTTTTTTCATAATTCTTGGATTAGTGTAGAACTTTTGCC
>JAHUXG010001445.1:0-41710 GCA_020740815.1 Sciurus niger
TTTGAAGATTAATTATTTCAATAGTCAAAGTTTTATCCTCAGAGAAACAGGATATATTCATGAGTGATTGCCCCACATTACGTACCTTCTTGTTTGCGAGACTTAAAAGTCAAGCAATGGTCCCTGCTAACTTAACTAGAAAAAATAGAAGAGAACTATGAATATATTTTTGCAACTTTGTAGATTAATGAATGGAAAACTTTATTTTTAGGATTAGCCAATGTTGAAGATTCAGAAGATACTCTTTCTATTGATCCATTGCCTTCAAGTTCCCTCATTCAACCTGTGCCAAAAGAAACAATATCATCTATAGAAGATTCTGGTGTATCCTCACCTTATCTGACACCTTCTATTAAGTTAGATCTTGCTAAAGAAACACCTTTTGGCTTGGACTCCTTGGTTTCTGAAGTCAAAGATCAATTAGAAGTGAGCACTTCATTTTCAGATATATCCATGGAAAAAGAGTTCATATTTGAGAGTGGATTAGGTTCAGGGTCTGGGCAAAGGGTGAATGTGATTACTTGGCCATGGAGTGACACTTTATTGGAGAATACTGAATCACTGTCCAGGTCATGGCTTGAAGATGAAAATTCACTTTTGCCAACTGAAGGTATAGACGAGAAACTAGTTCTGGATGACAAAATGGATTTCACGCACCGGGTGTGAGGCATTTCAAAGCATTGGCCTGAGGATAGCTCCCCAAACTTTGCAGAGGAAGAGCCCCTTGGTAGACCTACTGTGCCTATCTTTACAGAGTCTGCAACTCAATCTGCATCTCATTTTTCCAATCACACATCAGAGGTACCTGACATGGATTATAATTCAGTTACAAAAGCACCTCTTTTACTGGCATCTGTAGAAATTTCTGCTTCTACTGATCACATGAGCGCCTTCCTAAAAGAGAATACAGAACAAACTATAGATTCATCTAGTCCTGAGCAGTTTGACAGCAAGAATTCAGTGGTAAAACCAGATATACAGCCTGTGTGGACCATATTGCCAGAATCAGATATAGCTTGGGCAAGAACTTCTTCTCTAGAAAAATTGTCCAGAGACACACTGGCAAGTACCCCACAGAGTCCTGACACATTCTGGTTGAAAGCTTCCATGACACAGTCTACTAAATTGCCTCCAACCACAAGCTCCACCCTGCTGGAGGATGAAGTAATTATGGGCGTACAGGATATTTCATTAGAACTGGACCGGGTAGGCACAGATTACTATCAGCCTGAGCTAATCCAAGAGCAAAATGGCAAGGTCAGTGGTTATGTGGAAATGTCTGCAAATGTTCACCCCACAGAGATGGCTATTGTGGCTCAGCCTACAAAAGAAGGTGACTTGAGTCACACCCCAACTGCAGGAGCTTTGGTGGTTTTCTTCAGCCTCCGAGTGACTAATATGATGTTTTCAGAGGATCTATTCAATAAAAACTCTTTGGAGTATAAAGCCCTGGAGCAAAGATTCTTAGAATTGGTAAGCTCAAAAGTGAAACACGGGCATTAGTGAATAATCATGTTGACTCCCTCCAACCCCTGGCACCCCAAGTCTGAGCCCAGGATCTGCTGTGTGCGTTCATTTTTTCATCATCCACAGATAGCATCATGGCCTTGGGTTGATAGTAGATGCATTCAAGAAAGGGAAAGTACAAATGTGCCATGAGAGTGATGTGATAGGCTAGATAGTTTAGATACTAAAGATTATATTCCATGAATTCTGAGCCTGAAATAACATGAGAAAAAACAATCTCAAACTTATTGTGAGACCAATGTTTTGTGGGCATCTATTCCCAACTTTAGTGAAATAGAGGAAATAAACTTCTTGGGTGTCTAAGGCTATTTATGAGTTCTGTAGTGTTCCTAAATATCATTATGAAAATCTCATGACATTCTTAATTTATACTCTCAAATAATTTCTAACTTACAGCTTTGTTAATTAATAGTTCAAATGTAGATAGAATACAACCAGAAAAAGAGGGAGAGGGGCTCATCTTTGTTGTTTTTTGTCTTTTGTTATGTATTTTTAAAAATGCAAAACTATTTTAATAAATTTATCATTTTTCATGTATTATAGTTGGTTCCCTACCTCCAGTCAAATCTCACAGGGTTCCAGAATTTAGAAATTCTGAACTTCAGAAATGGCAGTATTGTGGTGAACAGCCGAATGAAGTTTGCTGATTCTGTTCCTCCTAACGTCAACAATGCAGTGTACATGATTCTCGAAGACTTCTGTACCACTGCCTACCACACCATGAACTTGGCTATTGACAAATATTCCCTTGATGTGGAATCAGGTAATGATAGTGCCCACCATGGGGGTTTCTTAGTGGAATACAGTGATTATTCTTGTGTTTTCTTTTTCACTGGATCAAAGGGAAAAAAAGAGTACTATTCTTCCAAGGATATCAGCATTCATTTTTCATACATGTTATCTTTACTGGTTCACCTCCCTCCCTTTTCTACGACTCTGCCTGGGTTTCTCTTTGATTTATCCATTGGGGACCTGCTCTTCCTGTATGTATCTTTATGTTGCCAAGCACCCCTAATCCAACTGCCATTTTGGATATATAGATATAGATATAGATATATAATATTCATTCCCATTGTTGTGTTTTATGGACATGTCATTTATTCTCTGCATTTTAATATAAAGAGCAATCTTCCCTTTTGAGCTCCAGAATCATTATCTAACTACTTACTTGACAAACTGCACTTGAATGTATTTAATATATTCTATGTGCATCAAACTTAAGATATTTAAGAGTGAGCTCTTATTTTCTGTATCTCTCTACTCTCCAGATAAATCTACTCCTTCTCTCAACTTCTTCATATCAATAATTAGAAGATTTATGGGCTGGGGATATAGCTCAGTTGGTATAGTGCTTGCCTCACAAGCACAAGGCCCTGGGTTCAATCCCCAGCACCACAAAAAAAAAAAAAAAAAAAGACTGGACTGGTCAGAATATTATCTACTCAGCTACCAAAGCTGGAAACCTAGAACGTCATTCCTGATGTTATAGTTTTCACCCCACCCCCACAACTTTTACTCAATCATCAGATTTATATTGTTTCTAAATTCTAAATATATCCCAAATCCAAACTTTTCTATCTCCACTGCTGCTACTCTGTCTGAATAACCATTATCCCTCATTTGGATCCTACTTCTTCTCTTTTTTTTTTTTTTATTATTATTGTATACAAATGGGATACATGTTGTTTCTCTATTTGTACATGGAGTCAAGGCATACCATTTGTGTAATCATACGTTTACATAGGGCAATGATGTTTGATTATTTTTTTTCCTTCCCCCCATCCCTCCCACCCCTCTTTTCCCTCTATACAGTCCTTCTTTCCTTCATTCTTACTGCTCTCCTTATCCCTAACCCTAAACCTAACCCTAAACCTAATGCTAACCCCTCCCACACCCCATTATATGTCCTCATCCGCTTATCAGCGAGATCATTAGTCCTTTAGTTTTTTGAGATTGGCTTATCTCACTTAGCATGATATTCTCCAATTTCATCCATTTGCCTGTAAATGTCATAATTTTATCATTCTTCATTGCGGAGTAATATTCCATTGTATATATATGCCACAGTTTCTTTATCCATTCATCAACTGAAGGGCATCTAAGTTGGTTCCACAATCTGGCTATGATGAATTGAGCAGCAATGAACATTGATGTGGCTGTATCTCTGTAGTATGCTGATTTTAAGTCCTTTGGGTATAGGCCAAGGAGTGGGATAGCTGGGTCAAATGGTGTTTCCATTCCAAGCTTTCTGAGGACTCTCCACATTGCTTTCCAGAGTGGCTGCACTAACTTGCAACCCCACCAGCAATGTATGAGTGTTCCTTTTTCACCACATGCTCGCCAACACCTATTGTTGCTTGTGTTCTTGATAATCGCCATTCTAATTGGGGTGAGATGAAATCTTAGGGTAGTTTTGATTTGCATTTCCCTTATTACTAGGGATGTTGAACATTTTTTCATATATCTGTTGATTGCTTGTACATCTTCTTCTGTGAAGTGTCTGTTCATTCCTTAGCCCATTTGTTGATTGGATTATTTGTATTCTTCGTGTAGAGTTTTTTGAGTTCTTTATAGATTCTGGAAATTAGTGCTCTATCTGAAGTATGGTTGGCAAAGATTTTCTCCCACTCTGTAGGCTCTTTCTTTGCATTGCTGATAGTTTCCTTTGCTGAGAGAAAGCTTTTTAATTTGAATCTATCCCAGTTGTTGATTCTTGCCTTTATTTCTTGTGCTATGGGAGTCCTGTTAAGGAAGTCTGATCCTAAGCCAACAAGTTGAAGATTTGGACCTACTTTTTCTTCTATAAGATGCAGGGTCTCTGGTCTGATTCCGAGGTCCTTGATCCATTTGAGTTGAGTTTTGTGTAGGGTGAGAGATAGGGGTTTAATTTCATTCTATTGCATATGGTTTTCCAGTATTCCCAGCACCATTTGTTGAAGAGGCTATCTTTTCTCTATTGCATATTGTTGGAACCTTTGTCTAGTATGAGAAAATTGTATTTATTTGGGTTTGTGTCCATGTCCTCTATTCTGTGCCATTGATCTACCTGTCTATTTTGGTACCAATACCATGCCATTTTTGTTACTATTGCTTTGTAGTAGAGTTGAAGATCTGGTATTGCAATACCCCCTGCTTCGCTCTTGCTACTGAGGATTGCTTTAGCTATTCTAGGTTTTTTATTTTTCCAGATGAATTTCATAATTACTTGCTCTATTTCTGCAAGGTACATCATTGGGATTTTAATTGGAATTGCATTGAATCTGTATAGCACTTTAGGTAGTATAGCCATTTTGACAATATTAATTCTGCCTATCCAGGAACATAGGAGATCTTTCCATCTTCTAAGGTTTTCTTTAATTTCTTTCTTTAGTGTTCTGTAGTTCTCATTTAGAGGTCTTTCACCTCTTTTGTGAGATTGATTCCCAAGTATTTTATTTTTTTCGATGCTATTGTGAATGGGGTAGTTTTCCTAATTTCTCTTTCTGAAGATTCATCACTTATGTACAAAAATGCATTGGATTTATGAGCATTGATCTTGTAACCTGCTACGTTACTGAATTCACTTATGAGTTCTAAAAGTTTTCTGGTGGAATTTCCAGGTTCCTCTAAATATATAATCATGTCATCAGCGAACAAGGATAGTTTGAGTTCTTCTTTTCCTATTCGCATCCATTTAATTTCTTTGGTTTGTCTAATTGCTCTGGCTAGAGTCTCAAGGACGATGTTGAATAGAAGCGGTGAAAGAGGGCATCCCTGCCTTGTTCCAGTTTTTAGGGGGAACGCTTTCAGTTTTCACCATTTAGAATGATATTAGCCATGGGCTTAGCGTAGATTGCCTTTATAATGTTTAGGAATGTTCCCACTACCCCAATTTTTTCTAGTGTTTTGAGCATGAAGGGATGCTGTATTTTATCAAATGCTTCTTCTGCATCTATTGAAATAATCATGTGATTCTTAACTTTAAGTCTGTTGATGTGGTGAATGACATTTATTGATTTCCGAATGTTGAACCAACCTTGCATCCTGGGATAAAACCCACTTGATCGTGGTGCACTATCTTTTTAATATATATTTCTATGCGATTTGCTAAAATTTTGTTGAGAATTTTTGCGTCGATGTTCATTAAGGATATTGGTCTGAAATTTTCTTTCCTCGATGTGTCTCTGTCTGGTTTAGGTATCAGGGTGATATTGGCTTCATAGAACGAGTTTGGGAGGGTTCCCTCCTCTTCTATTTCATTGAATAGTTTGAGGAGTATTGGAATGAGCTCTTCTTTAAAGGTTTTGTAGAACTCGGCTGAGAACCCATCTGGTCCTGGACTTTTCTTTGTTGGTAGGCTTTTGATGACCTCTTCTATTTCATTGCTTGAAATTAGTTTATTTAAGTTGTGTATGTCCTCCTCGTTCAGTTTAGGCAATTCATATGTCTCTAGAAATTTGTTGATGTCTTCGAGGTTTTCTGTTTTGTTGGAGTATAGATTTTCGAAAAAGCTTCTAATTATGTTTTGTATTTCACTCGTGTCTGTTGTGATGTTTCCTTGTTCATTCCGAATTTTAGTAATTTGAGTTTTCTCCCTCTTTCTCTTTGTTAGTGTGGCTAAGGTTTATCAATTTTATTTATTTTTTCAAAGAACCAACTATTTATTTTGTTAATTTTTCCAATTGTTTCTTTTGTTTCGATTTCGTTGATTTCGGCTCTGATTTTTAACTATTTCCTGTCTTCTACTACTTTTGGTATTGGTCTGCTCTTCTTTTTCTAGCGCTTTGAGCTGTAGTGTTAAGTCATTTATTTGTTGATTTCTACTTCTTTTTTGAATGCACCCCATGAAATAAATCTTCCTCTAAGTACTGCTTTCATAGTGTCCGAGAGATTTTGATATGATGTGTCTTTGTTCTCGTTTACTTCTAAGAATTTTTTTATTTCCCTCCTGATGTCTTCTGTTATCCATTCATCATATAATAGTGTATTATTTAATCTCCAGGTATTGGAGAAGTTTCTGTTTTTATTCTGTCATTTATTTCTAATTTCAATCCATTATGATCTGATAGAGTACAAGGTAGTATCTATCTTCTTGTATTTGCTAACAGTAGCTTTGTGGCATAAAATATGGTCTATTTTAGAGAAGGATCCATGTGCTGCTGAGAAGAAAGTGTATTCGTTCTTTGTTGAATGGTATATTCTATATATGTCCGTTAAGTCTAAATTGTTGATTGTGTTGTTGAGATCTATAGTTTCTTTATTCAATTTTTGTTTGGACGATCTATCCAGTGGTGAGAGAGGTGTGTTAAAATCGCCTAGTATTATTGTGTTGTGGTCTATTTGATTTCTGTAATTGAGAAGGATTTGTTTGACGTACGTGGATGAGCCAATGTTCGGGGCATAGATATTTATGATTGTTATGTCTTGCTGATTTATGCTTCCCTTAAGCAGCATGTAATGTCCTTCTTTATCCCTTCTGACTAGTTTTGGCTTGAAGTCCACATTATCTGAAATGAGGATGGATACTCCAGCTTTTTTGCTGTGTCCGTGTGCATGGTATGTTTTTCCCCATCCTTTCACCTTTAGTCTATGGGTATCTCTTTCTATAAGATGAGTCTCTTGCAGGCAGCATATTGTTGGATTTTTCTTTTTAATCCAATCTGCCAGTCTATGTCTTTTGATTGATGAGTTCAGGCCATTAACATTCAGGGTTATTATTGTGATATGATTTGTATTCCCAGTCATTTGACTCATATTTGTTTTTTGACATGATTTGGTTTCTCCTTTATTTGGCTATTCCTTTAGGCTAGCGCCTCCTGTTGCTGATTTGCATCTTTGTTTTTCATCTCTTCCTCATGGAATATTTTGCTGAGAATGTTCTGTAATGCTGGCTTTCTTTTTGTAAATTCCTTTAGCTTTTGTTTATCATGGAAGGATCTTATTTCATCGTCAAATTTGAAGGTAAGTTTTGCTGGGTATAAGATTCTTGGTTGGCATCCATTTTCTTTCAGGGCTTGGTATATGTTGTTCCAGGCCCTTCTAGCTTTTAGGGTCTGGATTGAAAAAATCTGCTGATATTCTTATTGGTTTCCCTCTGAATGTAATTTGATTCTTTTCTCTCGCGGCCTTTAAAATTCTGTCTTTATTTTGTATGTTAGGTATCTTCATAATAATGTGCCTTGGTGTGGGCCTGTTGTAATTTTGTATATTTGGAGTCCTATAAGCCTCTTGTACTTGGTTTTCCATTTCATTCTTCAGATTTGGGAAATTTTCTGAAATTATCTCATTGAATAGATTGTTCATTCCTTTGGTTTGTTTCTCTAAGCCTTCCTCAATCCCAATAATTCTTAAATTTGGCCTTTTCATGATATCCCATAGTTCTTGGAGATTCTGTTCATGATTTCTTACCATCTTCTCTGTTTGGACAACTTTGTTTTCAAGATTAAATATTATGTCTTCAATGTCTGAGGTTCTGTCTTCCAGGTGTTCTACCCTATTGGTTATGCTTTCTATGGAGTTTTTAACTTGGTTTATTGTTTCCTTCATTTCAAGTATTTCAGTTTGTTTTTTTTTTTTTTTCAGTATTTCTAACTCTTTATTGAAATGATCTCTTGCTTCCCGTATTTGGTCTTTTAACAGTTGATTGGTGCAATCATTTAATGCCTGCATTTGCTCTTTCATCTCCTCCTTCAATGCCTGCATTTGCTCTTTCATCTCCTCATTTGCTTCTCTGATTGTTTTAATTATGTACATTCTGAACTCCCTTTCTGACATGCTTCTGCTGTGCTGTCATTGGGTTTTATTGATGTAGTATCTAGGTTTGTTTGGGACATTTTCTTCCCTTGTTTTCTCATATTGGTCAGATGTCAGTGGGAATCTGAGATATTGCAGATTTCCTCAATTGGCTTATAGTGTCCCGGTAGATTTCCAGTGTATCACCTCCCAGCCTTCAGTAGCCTGAAGTCTTGGAGGAACTTGATAATGCAGTGCTTCCAAAGAAAGCTGCCCCTAGCCCCTACTGGTTTCAGGGCTTGGAGCTGGCTCTGTGCGGAAAGGCTCTCACTGGGGGCCTGCACCATGCAGCTGGCCGTGTCGGCGGAGCCCACCGCCGGAGTGTGGAAGGCTACCTTGGGAAGACTCTAGCTGCCCTACCCTGCTATGATAAGCCACCCCTATCTGTGCCTGCCGCCCAGGCCAAGTTTCGCCCAGTGGGGGAGACTCACCCCGTGACTCTATTTTTGTCCAAGTCTCTCAATGCCTCCCCTTCTTGAGTCCTGGGTTCTGGAGCGACTGGAGATGCAGTCACCCTCTTGGTTGCCATCTTGGATCGCAAAAGATGGAAAGAGCCTGTGGCCGGAGTGGGCAGAGCCGCCTGAAGAAGTCTCTGGCTGCCCTGCCCTGATCCCAGAGGCTGCTTGCGGATCGAAGCTCTCCGTTGGCTCGGGGACTTGTGGCTGTCTCTATGTAGAAAGGCTCTCACTGGGCGGTCTGTTCCGAGAAGCTAGCCTTGAAAGGCACCTCCCACCGCAGGGGTCCAGGCTGCTTGGGGAGGTCGCTGGCTGCCCTGTCCTGGTCCCTGAAGCCGCTTGCGGGCCAGAGTATCTACTTCTTCTCTTTCTAACTGTTCTTCAGAGAGCAGCCATGATATTCTTTTGAAAACACCCATCACATTATTTCACTTTGCAGTTTAAAACCTTTCAGTGACTGCCTGGTTCAGTAGCCACAAGACCTGGTCGCCAACTTCTTCCCTGATATCATCAAATAAAACTAACTCTCTGCTCTCCATTTTCCAAACTATCTTGCTTTGGTTTTCTTATATGCCAAAAACATTTTGTGGCCCAAGCCTTTGTACATACTGTCCCCTTTGCCTGAATCTCTTTCTTTTCTTGGCTGACTCGTGCTCACCCTTAATGTTTCAGTTCAAATATTGCTTCCTCTAGACTTTGGATAATCTACCCATAGTAATCTAGATTAGTTCTTTCCCCTTTAGTCTGCTCTTTTCCCCTATGAAATTTAGCACTGTTTGCAATGTTAATTTACGTACGTAGTAGCTTAATGGCTATTTTTCCCAGGTGAGCTTTTCACAATGTTTTAGTCAGCGATTTCACTGTGTGACTAAAAGATCTGACCAGAACAATTTTAGAGGAGGAAGAGTTTATTTGAGGGCTCATGGTTTCATAGATCTTAGTCCACAGATTCCTTGGATTCAAGGCGAGGCTGAATCCTTGGCAGGAGAGTGTGGGGGAGGGAAGCAGCTCACATCATGGTGATTAGGAAGCAGAGAAAGAGGTCTCTACTCACCAGATACAAATATATACCCCATAGCCACGCCCCAAATGAATCGCCTCCTCCAGTCACACCCCAAATGAATCGCCTCCTCCAGCCACACCCCACCTGCCTTCAATTACCACTCAGTCAGTCCCATCAGGGATCAATTCACTGATTAGGCCAAGGCTATAACCAGATCATTTCTCCTCCAAACCCTGCATTGCCTCACATGTGAACTTTTGGGGGACACCACACATCCAAACCATAACACACAAGGACTGAGTATTAAGTACTTTCTAGCCAGACTTTAGCACAGTGCTTTGAACACAGGAGGTACTCAGAAATACTGTGAATGAATGAAATGAAATGTTATTTTGATTTGGAAGACTTGGCTGCAGAGTATACTGTTGGAGCCTGAAATTTTATTCTTTTTTCCCTTCTACATACCAGCGGACAGTGGTTTTGAGTAGGAGTGAGGTGGAATGTCTAGGTTCATATTTCTCCAGTGACTTTTATTCTCAAACTGGTTTGAAAGTCAGCCCTATTTTTCAACTGAGAAAGAAGCAAACATTCTTTCCTTTGAAATCCTTGAAGGACCATTATTCACTGAAAGTGAGGAAAATGATTTAGTTAATCCCCCTATATCTAAATCTCTTGCCACTTGAGTTCTCTAAGATTGCATGCACATTTTTTGCCATGTGGTGTAGTGGAAGAAGCAATTAATTATAATTTGGAAAGCTGGGTTTCTTGCCTCTGCTCTGCCCTTGATCATTTGTGTGACTTTAGATGAGCTATTTTATCTTTGAGCTGTAGCCACTCATATATTATATGGGGATAATATTACCTGACCTGTGCATTTCATGAGGCTAGTCTAAGGATTAAACAACATATCCAAAAGCTATTGACTAGCCTTACAAATACAAGTAGTTTGACTTATAAAATATTTGCAAAAGTCCATCCCCCCTTTCTTGGGTGGCTTTGGGGATCAAAGCCAAGGCCTTACACATGCTAGACCAGCACTGTATCACTGAGCTACATCCCCAGTCCCTAATCCACTGCTTTTAAAAGAGCATTACAATAAATAAGTGCATTTGCTTCAGTTTATTATGTAACTCAACATGTAACTGCATGCCAAGTCATCCAGTTTTATAAGGTCACCTTTTCCTTTAATATTCAAATGAACAGGCAGTAGTCTCTCCTATGTACAGGACAAAACATTCAATGTTCCCCCATCCCTTAATACCTCTAGGCATTGTTAGGGAACTTAACTATCTCATAATCACCTCCATCTCTGAGTTTCTTTTCTGCTGAATTTTTAATCTCATATGTGTCTTAACTCTATGCCTGTTCTTCATGTTAGTCTAAAACACTTCTTAGTCCATTTTATCATTTCTCCAAAGCATCTCCAATGCAAGGCATTGATTCTATTTGCTGATGGTGTGAAGATCATGAAGAAGGCTTTTTTGAAGCACAGCAAATGGTTAAAAATATTACCATTAGGTATAACCTTCCTAAGGTTCCTCAGTCACCCTCTCAAGGTCATCTCCTACTGACCCATTCCCCCCCACCCCCCTGCCCCAGGATCAGCCAGCTCCCCATGTTGCTCTGGCCATGAAGTTTTCTTTCCAGACCTTCTTCACATTCCCTCCACTCTCATTTTCCTTGACCCATCAATCCTTTTCATAGGTGGCTCCTGGAAAGTCAGAGTGTGTGTAATTCATGGTACAATTTAGATCCCTAACTCCCATTCCAAACTAACCTTCAGATCTACCTTTGTTTCTCCATATATTAAGGTACTTTCCCACAGGTGCAAGCTGTTCTCCACATCCACTTTTAGCCTGTATACAGGACAGGAAAGAGACTCTATTTAGTTTTTTATTTATATGATTAAAATATTAGGCTTGACCTCTGGAAGCAAAAGGGGATAGCATTTATATTTTCCTTCTATCTATACCTTTGCTCCCAATTTACAGAAAATATAAATTATTTTTTTTGCCCTCTTACCCATCCACAAAGTGTCCACAAAGTTTTTAAATTTTCAAATAGAATTTTCCTATTACATGTGTACTTTTGTTTAATTGGTTAAAGGTCTTCAGATTATCATTTGTATGTCAAGAGTGGCTATTATAAGACTTACTTATCATTGGGTCCAATGTCACATGCCTATAATCCCAGCAACTTGGGAGGCTGAGGCAGGAGGGTTACAAGTGTGAGCAACTTAGCAAGACCTTATCTCAAAAAAAAAAAAAAAATTAAAAGAGCTGGGTTCAGTTGCTACTGTGCCAAAACAAAACACTGACTTGTCTCTTTCTTTTGCACTATGCCAAAACAAAACACTGACTTGTCTCCCCCCACCCCCATATAGTGTCTCAGAAAATTTTGCTTTCATCAACAAAGGGGATCTATAAAATACCATTCTCCCCACCTACTATATACACCTCTATTCCTTACTGCTAGCTCAAGATTAGATTATTTTAGTAACAAATTGATCACTAGGACAAGGTTGTGAAGACTTAGGAAATATACAGTGGAATCCGGCTGCGCAGTCTCCTTGTCAGTGAACATCAGCACATCTGAATGCTCTCTTTGTTACATGAGCTTCTTGGCAGTGTCTGCTATATTGTTTTCCTAAGGCTGTTTAACAAGGTACCACAAACTGGGTGGCTTATCACAACAGAAATGTATCTTTTCACAGTTCTTCAGGCTAGAAGTTCAAGATGAAAGATTGACAGAGCCATGCTCCCTCCAGCAGTTCTAGGGAAAAAACAATCCTTCCTTGCTTTTTCCTAGCTTTTGGTATTTTCTGGTAATCTTTGGCATTCTTTGGCACTCAAATCTCTGTTTATGTAAAGTGTTCTTCCGCGTTTGTTTTTATCTTTGTGTCCAGATTCCCCTTTTCTTTTAAGGATACCTCAGTCATTAGATCAGGGACCCTCCCAAACCAATATGACCTCTTCTTAACTTAATTATTATCTACAAAGACTATTTCTACATAAAGTCCTATTTTGAAGTTCTGGATGGACACAAATTTTTAACTTAATACATCCCATCTGTTCCTACCTGGGAATTTTGGAGACTGGCTTCAGAGATCCTCGTCTAAACTCCAAGGGCACAAACTTATACAGAATCATCTTTAATCTCCAGAGCAGCAAGAAACTCATTGCTTTTCAAAGCAATATTAATATCTCTGAAAACTAAGAGTCTATGTTCTTTTTCTTTTTATTCTCCCTTTCTTTCTAGGTCAGCTTTATACTTTTTCATGTAGATGAGTCTATGGATCATTTCTACCTGTTTCCTTCTTTTCCAGTATCTACGTCACCATTTGCCCATTTGCCATTCATAGATTGAAGAGTCTATGATGAGACCATGATGGGTGGAAGGCCCGTCACGGTTAATGACTTGTATCAGTTTTGATGGGTTATTGTACATTGATATTTTTTGTCATTTTTCCTTATTCCATCAGTAAAAAATGAAGTTACTGAAGCCAAGATATTATTGAGAATGGCCTGAGGAGGTGTAGGGATGGTTTATTTTTCTAACATTGGCTTCCACAAATCTAGACTGTCCCTTAGACTTCTCTTATGGGGCTATACCCATCCTGAGGCTCCTCCCAGTTCTCCTCTGGGCGCTCTCTTCTCACCTTGTGGTCTCAGTGTGGGGCATGCACATAGCAGTGTGTACAGGTAAACTAGAACAGGATAGATTTGGTGAGAATGAATGGTATGTGAACACTGTGTGTAATTTAGATCTACACTTCCATGACTTTGGTTTTAAAGCTTCTCTGAACTTCCTAGATAAAACATGTAGGGGCTTGCCCAGATCATGGCTCTGACTTGACTCTGAGTTTCAGAGAAACTGAAAAACTTCTCAATGCAGGATGTATCAGAACTTTTGGTGGTACCTACCGGTCAGGTGATGGTGTACTTTGATGGTCCAGAATGGGGGTTGTCCTGTGTTATTTGAGGGAGGAGCTTTAATGAGGGGCTTCCTGTGCCCCATTTCCTATGCTTTGCCTTTCTTTGCATCATTTTCTGGTTCATTTGATGTTTCAGGTGACGAAGCTAATCCTTGCAAGTTTCAGGCCTGCAACGAATTTTCCGAGTGTCTGGTCGACCCCTGGAGTGGAGAAGCCAAGTGCAGATGCTACCCTGGATACTTGAGTGTGGATGAACTGCCTTGCCAGAGCCTCTGCGACCTACAGCCTGACTTCTGCTTGAACGATGGGAAGTGTGACATTATGCCTGGGCAGGGAGCCATTTGTAGGTATGCTGTGATTAGACATTTTGGCTTCAAAGGTTATAGATACGTCTGAAGAAAATGGGGTAACACCTATAATTTTAGGGTGATCCTTATGATATTTATTATAGAAATTATTTCCAGACAGTAGATGAATGCTGTCTCTTATAAAGACTGGGTCATTTAATAGCCCTGAATTATATACCCAGTTGGTTATTTTATTTTGGAGCTTTAAAAATTTTGCCTAAATATGTGCTACTGAGAGTACTTAGAGTACCTGCGTTGGGGTTTTCAGTGATCATTATAAGGCCATCAGTGTTAAAAATGAAGTTTATTTATTTATTTTAAATTTAAATAAATTTTTAAATTTGTTCTAGTTATATATGACAGTAGAATGCATTTTGACACATCATACATAAATGAAGTATAACTTCTCATTCTTCTGGTTGTACATGATAGAATCACACCAGTTGTGTATATAGTGTAATAATGTCAGGTTCATTCTACCATCCTACCCCCAAACCTCCTCCCCTTCCTTCACTCCCCTCTGCCTAATTCAAAGTAACTATATTTTTCCCCAGTCCCCTGGCATTCTTACTGTGAATTAGCAATCACATATCAGAGAAAACATTTGGCCTTTGTTTTGGGGGATTGGTTTATTTTTTTTATTTTTTTTATTTTTTATTAATTTTTTTTATTGTAAACAAGTGGGATACATGTTGTTTCTCTGTTTGTACATGGAGTAAAGGCATACCATTTGTGTAATCATAAATTTACATAGGGTAATGTTGTTTGATTCATTCTGTTATTTTTTCCCTTCTCCCCCACCCCTCCCACCCCTCTTTTCCCTCTATACAGTCCTTCCTTCCTCCATTCTTGCCCCCTCCCTAACCCTAACTCTAACCCTAACACTAACCCCTCCCACCCCCCATTATGTGTCATCATCCACTTATTAGCAATATCATTCGTCCTTTGGATTTTTGAGATTGGCTTATCTCACTTAGCATGATATTCTCCAATTTCATCCATTTGCCTGCAAATGCCATAATTTTATCATTCTTTATGGCTGAGTAATATTCCATTGTATATATATCATAGTTTCTTTATCCATTCATCAATTGAAGAACATCTAGGTTGGTTCCACAATCTGGCTATTGTGAATTGAGCAGCTATGAACATTGATGTGGCTGTATCTCTGAAGTATGCTGATTTTAAGTCCTCTGGGTATAGGCCGAGGAGTGGGATAGCTGGGTCAAATGGTGGTTCCATTCCAAGCTTTCTGAGGAATCTCCATACTGCTTTCCAGAGTGGCTGCACTAATTTGCATCCCCACCAGCAATGTATGAGTGTACCTTTTCCCCCACATCCTCACCAACACCTATTGTTGCTTGTGTTCTTGATAATCGCCATTCTAATTGGGGTGAGATGGAATCTTAGGATAGTTTTGATTTGAATTTCTCTTATTACTAGAGATGTTGAATATTTTTCCATATGTTTGTTGATTGCTTGTACATCTTCTTCTGTGAAGTGTCTGTTCATTTCCTTAGCCCATTTATTGATTGGATTATTTGTATTCTTGGGTAGAGTTTTTTGAGTTCTTTATAGATTCTGGAAATTAGTGCTCTATCTGAAGTATGAGTGGCAAAGATTTTCTCCCACTCTGTAGGCTCTCTCTTCACATTACTGATAGTTTCCTTTGCTGAGAGAAAGTTTTTTAGTTTGAATCTATCCCAGTTGTTGATTCTTGCTTTTATTTCTTGTGCTATGGGAGTCCTGTTAAGGAAGTCTGATCCTGGGATTGGTTTATTTTGCATAGCATGATATTATCCAGCTCCATCTATTTACCAGAAAATGCCATAATTTCATTCTTCTTTAAGACTGCGTAATATTCCACTGTGTATTTTACTTTTTATTTTTTTATGGTGCTGGGGATCAAACCCAGGTCCTCACATGTATCAGGCATTGAACCACTGAGCCACATATTTGACTCGCCAGTGAAACTTCACATGGTTGGCATTTATGTCTGTACCTTTTCCCAGTCCTACTGAAAGTTCTGCTGTTCATTTCCACTTTGAACAAAGTCATTCAGAGTTTGGATTTGGTAACGGTTCATTACAGGTGCCGGGTGGGTGAGAACTGGTGGTACCGAGGTGAGCACTGTGAGGAGTTTGTGTCTGAACCCTTGGTCATAGGCATCGCCGTAGCCTGTGTTGTTGGACTTATCCTCCTCTCTTCCATCATCATCTTCTTCCTCGTCAAGACTCTTCAGGCTCAGCATGTCCCAAGAGATGGAGAGCGGCCTTTCAGGTAAGTAAAGAAGAGAACTCTCTGATGGACGAAAATGTTCTCTTTGCTTATTTACTTCACACTTACTATGTGCCCAATGTTGGACAGAGAGCTGTAAAGTTGAATAAAAGTATGGTGCTTGTCCTCAAAGGAGTGTCACATTGAAAAGAAACAGAAGTTTACACTATCAGTGAGATGCTAACAGGCTTAGATGAGGAATGAACTAAGTTTTGTCAGGGGAGAGAGTTTTAAAGGTATTTAAATATTGTGATATTTATCAGACAGAAGAGTGGACATTTGCTGGGAGTAAGTGAGACTTTGCAGCTAATTGAGTGAACATGAGCCGAGTCAGGGCCTGAGCCTCCTGGAGGACACCTTGAATGTGGCTAGAATGCCTGTTTCTTGGTGGAGGAGGTGTGGAGTGGGATTGATGGAGACGAGATGGAAAAAAGTGAGTTTCCCTTGTTGAGGGCCAGATCTGTTACAGTTTGTTCCCCTTCAGCTCATACCTGGGGGTAATTAGCCAGAATCTAACAAGAAATGAAATCTGGTTCTCTGTTTAATTAAACATAGCTTCATTAATGGGAGAAATAAAGCCTGATTCATGTGCTAGACTAGGGATCCAAGGACCCTTTGTGTTGTTTTGTGGTCACAGTCCCTGGTTGTAATTGACACTGCACTTCTGGAGTCTATAAGAGCTACCTGAGAGCTGCCTGCCTTCCTTCTCCCACAGCCTTGGCTTAGGAGGCACCCCTCCTAAGTACCTAGAGACCCAGGACATACCTCCATCATTGTTCTTATGCTTCTTATTGACCCTGAGTTTTCACCAGACTATAATCTCATCAGGACAAAGATGTCAATGGTATTTTTGTTTGTTTCATTAACATCTAGAAGAGTACTAGGTGTGCAATCAATGCTCATTACATATTTGTAGACCTGAATTGAATTTGAGGACCAGATCTTCCCATCCCCCAATATTTGTATTTTTGTCAGAGTATGGGTGTGGTTATACACTGATTTTTGATATGTTTAAATTTGAGAATGATGGAGCTGCATTTATTTAATGAAATACTATTCACTGGCAGACAGTTCCCAACCCACATGTATTGAATCTCAGGCACTGTGGGAAAATAAGATGAATGAAATATGAAACAGTGCCACAGGGTGCTTGCCATTTAGTTGAGGAAATAATAATGATGATACTTTACAAATAATTTTTGAGATTGATCTGGATATTTCACAGATACCCTGCCCTATTGCCTTTCTTTTTCCACCCCAACAGAGATCTTGTACCAAACCATCTTCCAAGTAGTTAAGCATCCAAAGAACTTGAATAAGTCCTCTTTCTTTCTGTGGTTCCAGCAGGCAGCCTGACAGCCTCTCATCCATAGAGAACGCTGTGAAGTACAACCCTGCATATGAAAGCCACACGGCCAGGCGTGTACAATACGTGGAACCCTATCCTCGGCATCCCTTCCGCAGCTCTGCTAATGAAGCAGTGATTGGTGGTTTGAGCAGAGAAGAAATCAGACAGATGTATGAGAGCACCGACCTTTCCAAAGAGGTAGGGACACTTGCATTTTTGTTGTGGACCAGTAGCTGCTGCTGCTGCTGATGGATGTGTGTGTGCATGCGTGTGCACAGACTTCAAGAGAGGATGAAAAATGTTTCACAATTCATTCTTACCTTATGATATCTCTCAGCCAATATGGTATGCAGAAAGTATTCAACTTTGAGCTGTACCTTATTCCCCACCAAGTGACTTATTTCCATTATTAGTACATACTCTTTCCTTCCCCAATTCCTTTTTCAGAAATATATGTTGGGGTTAGAGCAGTCATGTAATATCTAGCAGTACATGCAGAACTTTCCATTCTGCAAATGCTTTCCTTTTTGGGGTGGGCAGGTACCAGGGATTGAACTCAAGGGCACTTGACTACTGAGCTACATCCCCAGCTATATTTATATAATAAATATTCTTATTTAGAGAGAGAGTCTCACTGAGTTGCTTAGAACCTCAGTTTTGCTGAGGCTGGCTTTGAACTCACTATCCTGTCTCAGCCCCCCGAGCCACTGGGATTACAGGTGTGTGCCACCATGCCTGGCTGAAAATGCTTTTTTATAGCTCTCCCTTGGATAGCCCAGAATCTCACAATTTCTTATAATAATTAGATCTTCCAAAAGGCTGATGAAGTGTTTCTAATGCAGTATGTGACCTCTTTTTTGTTTGTTTAAGGAAATTCAAGAGAGAATGAGAATTTTGGAACTGTATGCCAATGATCCTGAGTTTGCAGCTTTTGTCAGGGAGCATCAAATGTAAGCATTTACCACAGCCCCTTACCCATGGTCTTAATAGCTGGTCTTAGAGTAGTGCAGCCAGAACGTGAATGTAATTCCTGTTCGTGTGACAGAGGTCTTGGTGACAACCAACATTTATGGAACTCTTTATGCATATGAATAATCTCATTATTCCTTATAATGACTGTATAAGTTGAGTGTTCCTTAATTGAGGAAAGGAGTCTTGGGGATATGAAGAGATTTACTTAAGATAAGAGTGACAGCAAGTGGCAGAGAAGATTTCAAACTAAGACCCTATCTGTTTTGGTGGAGATCCCTGGGGTATGTCATAATTTCTCTCTTATCAGCATAGACCTTGCCAGTAATCCATTGCTAGAAAGTAGTTTTCATAGATGGTTTCTATGAAAGGCATTTGAGTAGCCATAAATTCTCACATATTTCAGCACACCCTTCCATTTCCATCTCTATATACTTTTCAGTATGCTTTGACTCACAACTCGTTAAAGTGTACCTCCTGCCTCTATCAAGGGTATTGTAGTTTCATTCTGTCTCTTTCCATTTACTTTACTCAGTATGAATTTTAAGCAAGTTCCTATGAGTTTTTCTTTGTTCTCCAGAATTTGCAATAAGACTTAGTTTACAGAAATAAACTATCATGAAAAGAGACCACTGTGGGCATTAGTTGACTGTCATGGGTGAGATTTTTAATTTGGTGTCGATATTTGGTCCTACTGCTGCCCTCACAGAAGTGCTTGCTCATGGATGGGTCCTAGACAGGCATCTTCACCAGAGCAATTTGTGTGTATAAGAAGTCATCCGAAAGTTAGATAACAGTCATGGCCCTGAGAAGAGCCTCTGCTCTTTCGCTCCAAATTCTTTTCCTCCAATAGGCAGCCCCTTGAGTCATGACCCTCTCTTCTAGAAGGAACAAATGGCCACCTACGTAAACTAAGTAAGTTGCTTTTTAAATGCCATATGCATGATGGAATCACCTCTAAAGATCTCTAGACAAATGGCTTGGCTCCCAGGAAGTGCTGAAAGCTGTTAGAGCAGTAATACTGGTGCTGCCTTTCAAAACCAGGACATTCACTCATCTCTGCATCTGTAGCCAGCAAATGGCCCATGGATCTGTTTCAGTAGTATACAACAGAAAGAACATCAATGATGTTTTTGTCTTTTCTAAAGCCCATTGTAAGTCCTTCAGAACCATCTGCCCAACTGTGCTACCTGAATTAAAAATACATCAGCTCTTGGCCAAGACATCTGAAGGAAAGGATTCATCCTAATTAGGGATAAGCAGATGATGACATGCTTGTTTCTTCTGATGGGCTGCCTCACATTAAAATACACAAAAAAATCCATGAAACAGAGATTTAAACAAGAGGACCTTGTGAAACAAAAGAATTCCCATACAGATTCTACAGTCTTTGGGAGGTTGTTCAGAGGGGAAGATGGCTTTTAAAAGATGGAGGCACATAATCCATACAGGATTCTCAGTTTTTACTTAGTCTCAACATTCTCATACACCAAGTAGCCCAATAAATTGTTAATGAACTTAATTTAGGATTCTGAAAAAGCATTACATGGTCTCGCAAAGGTTTTTGTTTTATTTTGTTTTTAAACTTAGCAGAGTACAAAAAGATGTCCTCTAAAGAAGAAAATAGAAAGCACTGGTGACTTTAGGACTGTAGGTTTGTGGTGTATTACAACAAAAACACATTTCAGTATATTCTTCCTTTTCCAATGAATCTCTCTCTCTCTCTTCTTTTTTTTTAATGACAGGGAAGAGCTTTGACCCAAACACCTGTTTTGACACTGATTGGAGCCTAGAGAAGATGGAGACCACTTGTTACCTATTTCATATAATTCACCTGGATTTTGAACACTGTTGAAAGAAGAATTTGCTATTAAAAAATTTAGTAAATGTGGAGCATACTTTTTTCATAGCTTAAATTTTCAGACTATAGTGAAGAGATGTGACAATTTTTATTTCTACAAAGACCAAGAGCTGTGTTTCAAGAAACTCAAAGCTGCACACATTCTGGAAAGTATTCTTGGGGAAAAAAAAATCAGACCTGGGAATCAGGGCTGTAATTGCTGTCTGCTTCTGTATCTTTGAGGGTGTCTACTAAGAACTGTGCCTCAGGTTTCCCAATAGGAAAATAAGGTGAGACTGTTACAAGAAGTCAAGCTTAGTAGGTCAGTATTTTCTAGCATGTTTGTTATTGTCAGGTTGAATGGGAAAAACTTTGAAGTAGTTTTAATAGAAAGTCAGACATTTATTTAAATAGGAAGTTTCTTTTTTCTTTCTTTCTTTTTTTTTTTTTTAAACAAACTGCCGAAGAAACAATCTTTTGCTGCAAAATAGAATTAGGTGTGTATTTGATGCTTCTACAAGAATTTTGAATTTCCTGGGCATATTTATCAAGACCACAGTATTATTATTTAATTTACCAATATCCTATTTTTTAAGCTTTTAGGAATAGTACATATGAATAATGTTAGACAGTTGCCATTAGTATAAAGAAGAATTTAATCACATGGGCAGGGAGAGGGTGGGTGTGGGATCAAGGTCACAGCATTGACAGCATATTTTGCTGATCAGTTGATGAAGTGAGTTAGTACTGACAGGTTCACTGATTGCTTCTGAGATCAAAAAATGTCTTGGGCAAATCCTGATTCTTTTGTAGTTGCTGGCATATTAATTTGGAAAACAGCACTTCACTACCTCATGTTAGACTAGCTCACTTGTGATGCTTCTCTTTTGTATAATACCTCCTGTCTAAATTCCTACTTACACAAAACAGGATGAGACTTTTATTGCAATTACAATATTCTTTTGAATAATTTTATTCAAAATTAAAATTGTACAAGTTGGAAAAGTCCACACATTATATAAATTTTGACTGAAAATAGAAGTCTTCCTCTTCTTTGATAGGTTTTTTTCCTGAATGGGTAGTTTTGGGAGGGGGCAAGGAGAAGGCCAAATAATTAATACAAAATTGCATAGAAAGTAGGTTATTAATGCAAACATATTATGTTGGGCGCCTTCATGTTTGCCAAAAACAATATTGAACCTTTTGATTAATTTCCTGACCGGATATAATTAACCAGAGAGAATAACCATAAGATAAAATACTTGGTTCACTTTTTCTCAATTTGATTACTGTCAATTTTACTCATTATGAGATCAACACAAACTAAATATTAGGGCTGGGTACATACTTTGTTAACCTGGGGAAAGCCTTAAAGATATCCAGGTATTTTGCAAAGTACATATGGGTAACATGTCCCTCACCCCACCTCCGTGTGTGTGTGTCCCTTATCTCCATATTCCCTTTTGTTCCCTACTCACAAAATGGATCTCAAGTAGTTTAACATAGGTACAAGCTACTGATGGGACATTTTCTTCTAGACTAATTTGAAAAGTAATTGATAAGTATTCTTAAAAACATTACAAGTATTATAAAGATATTTGTCACTACTAAATGCTTGATTTTATTTGTGAAACTTGCCAAATTTTCTGCTTAAATTTTAGTTTTTTTCCCCAAAATTTATTTATTTTCAAGAAATTAAATGAAAAAAAAATTTTTTTTTGTTAAGTTACAAATTAACCCTAGACAGCAACTCTTTGAATGAGTGCTTGCCACCCACTTGAATTCTAGATGGACATAAAGGTTGTCTAGAGCAGGTCACCATGTGAAACGCTTTGGAGAAGCACAGACTGAGCCAAAGTAGGATGATCGTTTTCCACAAGTCAAGCAGTGAAGAGGGGATTTGGGAATTCTGATACACTTCACTGTCTCTGATTTCCTTTTGCATGACCTTGTCATGAAGGAGCAAATTGCTTAGCCCTGCATTAATGTCTGTTCCACACCAGTGAAATTGAAGAGTAAAGGAATCAGGAAAAAAACAGAAGTTCCCAGTTTAGGAATAAAGACTTTCATCCTACCTTTTCTCTATAGCTGAACCACAGTGGAAAAGACTGAAGAATGCAATTTCCCCAGCAATGATCCACTGCTGTTGGAGTTCAAGAGCTTCTTTTGAAAAGAACTTCTTTTCCCAAGGCAATTTAAGTGTCATTTAAAAGTCAGGCCAAACTCTTGTTTAGGCTATTTGATTGAGGATTGAATGCTGAATATTGTCATTATCCTAGCAATATAATATTTAGTAAGACTGCCATTTTATTTGACAACAATAAAATGCAGCAAAATACTAAAAAATGTATGGTAAATAACTCAAGCTTAATTTTTTCCAGATTCATAAGGTACTGTCTAGTCTTATAGATGTAGCCTTTATAATTGAGTTACATGATTCTTGTTTTCATGGCTTCTGGGTAAATGAATATTTATTTAATAGGGTTCCGTTTTCACCATTGCAATAACTGAAGGAATTTTGTTCACATTTATGTGGCTTAATGTCATATTTACTTCACATAATAAAACAAGTACAGATTTTACCTGATTTTATTCCCACCTCTGTTTTTAATTCTTCAGTATTTAGTGACCCTGGATTGGCTTCCCACAACCTGTTTTTTGTTTTGTTTTGTGGCCACATAGCAAATTGTAATGTAGATGAACAACCCTGACAAAACAATAGAAACTACACACGTATTTTTTTGTAGAGTCTAAAATTTGTCCACTTATACGATACCTGAGCTAGTTATTCATTTGTGTGCTTGTTTTATAAGTTTGCCTTCCATTTCATGATTTTTTAGGCAGCAGGTACCTTTGTGTCATTTTCATGTTTTCAACAGTGGGTATCTTGACATCTCTCAATCCCAGAGTGAATTTCCATTTTGCAGTGGAAAGGGAAGACAACAGATTTATTTCATAAGGAAACAACTGATTTAGGAGAATAACTTATCTTTATTCAATTGAGATGTTTTAGCCAAAAAAATGTGGGTCAGGTCTTTTTTTCCCCCTAAAATGTTTCTAACAATTCCCTGTAGAAATGGGTGGGGCCAGTCTTCATTTATAATCCAGCTGCAGTGAGTCAGGATCCTAGCTCATTCTGTTCCCAAATGTGTGATGAATGCAGAAAAGTGATGTGAAGGTCACACAGTCTTTAAGTCAGTTTGTTGCATTGTTTTCCACAAACCATCATGGCTGGAGGTGGGAAGGTGGGAGAGTACCATAATGTAATGGATGATTCAAAGAATTTGCCTGGCAATTTCCATGACCCATGAGTTTTTAAAACCTTGCACTAACTCTTTAAGAGTTTAATAAGACAAAGGTTAAACCACTCCCCTCAGTATAGGTTAAAACCTTTCCCTCAACCACACAGCTTTTACTATAGCTGAGATTAAATGATTCCTCATCCCAGTTTTCTCTCTCTCTCTCTCTCTCTCTCTCTCTCTCTCTCTCTCTCTCTTTCTCTCTTTCTCTCTTTCTCATATTCTTTAGTGATTAAGGGTATGTACAGGAAAAAATAATCATGGCATCAGATGATATAGGTATAATTATATATCAAGACTGTGATTCTTGTGCAATAGTGTACACACCCTAGTATATGTTCAATATGGGTAATGAAGGACTTTTTTCATCTTATTTATAATGATATTTTATCCTAAATGGGATGAAATAAATTCATGTTACTGTATAATTTTCTTAAAAATGTCTAGTTTTAATATGAGCTAATCAGAAACAAAAATTTTCTTTACATTTATAAACATGTCTTTTCTTGTATATATCAGTGTGCTATTTTAATTAGTAATAAATGTGTTTCAAGAACTCATGTATACATTTTTTTCCAATTAGAAGAAAAACAGTAGACTTAGCAACAATGAAATTGCAGTGTTCAAAGGTACTATGCAGACATGGTGTGAGAGTGAGAAGCGTTCTTTCCTCGATCTTGGTGTCATAAGGATTAGGAGAATTGGAGACAAATCTGGAACCCAATTGTGGCCTCAAATTTTGTTGATAGTTAGTGATCCTGAGTCATTATTTGGCCTCTCTTGAACTTTACTGTTTTAAACACTTAGACATTTTCATTTTTTCCTCCTCTGCTTAAGGCAGGGATGGAAAGAAAACTGATGAAGATGATTAAAGAAAGATTAGGTGGGGTGGCTGGTACCAGCTGTCTTTTGAGAAGAAGAGAAATTGGTGATTGTCCAAAGAGAACTGAGAGGACATGAAGATGGAAACGGCAATCTAAAGCAATGCTGTATGGGAGGGGCAGGAGGAAAATCAGCTAACGACTCTGAGCCAGCAACCTCTGAATGCATTGGCATCAGAAATCTGAGTTTTTGTTTTTTTTTTAAATTATGTTTGCATGATATATTTCTGTCAATGGGATATGAGGAAATCTTTAATCAGTCTTAGGAAACAGAAAGGAGGGAGGGTGGTCCTGATTTGACTCCAAAGACTATATTATAAAAACATAATGTGAGAGAAACGTATCTAATAAACATCTGTCGATTGATTAATTAGTGATCTAATTTTGGGAGAAACAGTGAGTAATAGCCTTGTTTTTAAAAAGTCTGGTCTGGGCAAGCCCTAGTCACTCTTAGTTCATACCCTCACAGTGCTGGTTCATTTTCTAGTCCTGAATGTATGCCCCATTTGAACTGGACCTCAATGGACTGTGCCCATGAGTTAGCCTTTAAATTATCTTCTCACCTAAGCACACATATCTTGTGTCCTCCCCATTCTCAGAATGACTGAATCCATGTTAATATGAGAATGGGTATTAATTGGCATTAGCCTTTCCTAAGTAACACCAAATTGTATTCGAGCTTTGGGAGAAGCTCATTACCCTAAATGATTAATTCATTGTCAATAGTGCACAGCAGCATGGCAGATTTGGGGAAGAATATGCTTATTTTTAGCAGATGGACTTGCAGTGAGCCTCAAATAGGCAAGCAAATGAACAAAACTACTTTCATGCCTTTCTATACCATATATAGATTTCTGTTCTGTTATTCACCAAGACTGTACAGTAACTTTTTGTTTATATCACTGACTTTACCCCAAAGTGAATTCTTTGACATTGGAACCATATCTTGTTCATCTGTTGTGAAACCATACAGTGCTTGATGCAGAGTTGGTCTACAATAATAAAATTCAGTTGTCCTGAGACAATGGGTCGTATGTAGATATCTATTTTATGACTAGTAAACAAATGATTATTTTGTATTCCAGAAACAAATTATGTGGACCTATGAGTAGTTTATAAACTACTTTTACAGAAATGGTTTACAAAGATTTTAAAAATAACCGTTTCCAAAGATCATATTCATAATTTTATTATATCTATCTTATTTCATTAAGTAATTCATGGGTCAAAAACCTAACAATGTATGGACCACTACATCCAAGTACAGTACCTGTGTGAGTTTTTTAACCATAGACCCAAGGAAGAAGACAGAGTATGGAAGTGCATGGTGTGGGCAGTACTGCTAGGGTCCTGGAAGGAAGCTTGCTGTGGTGCCGAGGGCTGAAAACAGGTGGATTTGTAGGAACAAATATTCAACAACTCTGCTTTCTGTTGATGAAGTTGGAAGTCTAGTGCACATAGCATTTGTTTGATCTCTTAAAGGTATGATTCATTCCTCATTTATTTCTATGTTGTATACAGAAGAATAAAATAAAAGCGGCAGAGAGAGGGCATGAGTAAAGATATCACTCAGTTCTTCCCTTTGCTGAGGAAAACATTGTCACATGGAGGGATGCATAGTTGGCTAAACTTGTCCCTGCATGATAAAACGAATGCTAACTATTTTCTCTAATGAATGAGGAAAACTTATTTTTGACTATAAATGGCTCTTGCTGGAAGGTACAGAAAAATATAGTAGATTAGAGAAGTTTTACAGTTTGAAGAAAAACTAAGTTGTAGTTATTTGAAAACAAATATTAGTATAATTTCTAATTTCTTTTTAATTTAAAAATTTTTTTTAAATTTCTAATTTCTAATATTTTTTTAGGATAATTGATTTAGATGCACCTTTATCACCACTGTTCCACTTTTAAAGATATTATACAGAAAACTTTTGAGAAATAGTTTTTCCTCAAAAAGTTTTTGCTTTCTGGTATCTAGTGTCTTATTTCCTACAAACAAGACTGATGATCTAAAGAAAAATTGTTCTTTACCTAAAAATATATATATACTATTTGAGTTTGGAGCACCACAAATATAACGAGCATCTACGTCTTTTTCTCCCATGTAGTGACAATTTAATTTGAGGTAAATAATCAATCAATAATCCATGTTTTCTGCCAGGAAAATTGATTAAATGGCCTATTTCTAGAATATCTGATACTCTTTCAAAGTATACAGAGAAGGAGATTAAGTTAGAATTGCTCTGAATGTTGTCTGTTTCTTTTACAAATGCAAAAATAAAGGTAA
The DNA here is from genome assembly GCA_020740815.1 of Sciurus niger. Lineage (NCBI taxonomy): Eukaryota > Metazoa > Chordata > Mammalia > Rodentia > Sciuridae > Sciurus > Sciurus niger. The sequence goes on from JAHUXG010001445.1 coordinate 26,941, forward strand.
CTTACTTCCAGAGAAATTTGTTTTCCTTATGAAGTGATCTCCATGACACAGTTATGGAATGATCTTTCCTCCTCATAAAAGAAAGTTCTAAAACACATGTTGAGGATTGGAAATACCTTCTGTTCAACACTGTGAGCCAGGGGAGGTTTTTCCATTGCTTCACTTTTTCTTATTTTACTTTCAGATTTGCCAGTGATGTTTCAAAGTCAGGATTTAACTTGGAATGGCAAAGTTGCAAGCCTAAGTAGACTTTCCATTAATGAGCAGGTTTGGACATTTTTCTACTTTGAAGACAATCTTGATTTTGACTTAAAATATACATTGCTGTTTTGGAAAGATCTATACAATCAGGCAATTCTTCTCAATTTTATAAAACCATGCTGGAGAGAATAAGAATCTGATAATGTTAGTGAACATGTTATAAGACACTAGATTTTCCAGCATTTTTGCAGTGCCCAGGCAGGAGCCACCCTGACTGGGGTATTTAATCATTTATTTTTCTTCCTGGCCATGGACACATTTACATCATGACAGTGACCCCTCATGTGCCATATCTTAGCTGTACAGCAAGTAACGTCCTGGCTCTCTGTTCCAGAACCCCCCGGGGAAAAACAAGAATGTGGTCTGGCTGCCTGCAGAGACAAACGCGCTAACTTGCAATTCTGTTGCTCCAGTGTTTCCATACAATTGTCTTAGAAAATTTTGTCCCCAAACAATATTGTTTGATTTAAAGTGAGGGTTAGGGTTAAATGATTACCTAAAATATTCATCATTGACATCATTTTTTATTCACAAGTTATGTGAAGTGAAATGTAATGTTTTAAAAATCCCTCAAGTTTTGTCCTAATTTAAGGAAGACATAATATTACTACCTATCCCCAGGTATAAAATTGTTCCTCAGAAGTAGAAACAGGGAGTGAAATATCTGGAGAACTCAGTCACTTTGAAGCTTCTTTTTATTATCTGGAAGACTGAAAAATATAGCAATTCTAGTGACAGAGATAGACTTGATTTTCTGGAACTCACCTGCTTGACCAAACCTAAACCATGACAGTAGAGAACTCCCAAGCCTGCCCAGGCCTGGGAACCTAACTCCTATTTCAGCATCACTGGGGAGGGATGTGCCTTTGTACTGGGACATGCAGTGCACCTTACCCTTCACCTTAATTCGACTTCTTGTTCCTTTGTGCATTGTGAGTGGCCGATGGCTTCTAACTCTGGCATCCTTTCCTCTTCTGGCTATGGAGACCTGTGTGTACTCATGGTTACTATGTGAGCTCAGTGTCTGAGATTCAGTCATCACCTTCACAGAAGGCTTGTGTCTGAGGTTGTCCACAGTGCCAAGTGAACAGGAGAGCCTGCTGGGCTGAGTGACTGGAAACAGAGGCTGAGAGTGCCACCGTTGTTGAATTGGCTGGTACAAATGTGGCAGATAACACTGTATCTTTCCTCCTAGTCCAGAAACTGGACACTCTTGTTAAGTTGGAAGCTAAGTAAAATCAGTTGATCTATATGTGAATATCATCATTAATGTACATCCCCTAAGATTTTTTTTATGAGAGTTCTGTTCTTATTCTTATGCGTTTTGATCTGCTACTTGTTTGAGATTCTGAAATTATTGAAAAACATGACAACAGGCAATTCACATCCACCCATGGTAAAATTTCGTATCTTCCTGACAGGCAAGTGAATTTCCTCTCACTGTTATTTAGCTTGAGTTTGGAGAATTTCTATATTTGGCTAATGGAAACATAAAAGTAGCTATGAATAAATTTGTTTTGTTAAAAGTCACCTGATTATCTCAGGGTTATCTAGTATATTATCTTAGTAATTCCTGGACATGTTTACATCAGAGACCACACTCTTCTAAGTGTCTTAAACACCTTTGTTTCAAAGAGTTCTAAAATGGTACAAAGTAGATAATAAAGACTAGAGATAAGTCATAAACTTTGATCAAACAGCAGAAACAGAAGAAGGGGAACAGGCTATGATAAGTCTATATCTTAAAAACTTATGGCCAATATTTGAGCTAACATTTCCCAAAGGAGTTACATTTAGAATCACATTTTGTTGCTGGATTGTGAGAAATCAGGAATTAGGGATTTGGTCAAGAAGAACTAAAAGGATTAGGGACATGGTTTCCACCCAACCAGATGGGTTAGAATCTGAGACACAGTAGGTTCATGTATGGAGTAATGTGGAGATGGCTCAGAAATGTGTGGATGGTTAAGCTAATAATTGAGTCATAGATAATGATTTCAAGGTCAGGATAAGCCAAGGTCAGCATGGTGCTGGCAAGTTAAAGGCAAGTTAATGGGTGGGAGCCAGAAACTACTACAGAATGCAGGAGCCCAGAGTCCAAGTCTGCATCTGAGATGGAAGAGTCCATGGTTGGCAGAGGGAAAATGGATCAGTGAACAAAGGGGCACTCTGTCAAGAGTAGACTGTTCATGAGGGAGTTTCTTGTCCTTGCTCCTAGGCTTACATGACTCTTACTAGAACTGCTGTCCTGGTGCTGCCAGGGCATTGCCGAAGAAGCTGACAATAAGAAGGGCCCAGCTGAGGCTGGAAGGCAAGGGCAAGGAAAGGCAGTGAGAAAACAACCAGGGATGCCTGCTTTCCAAGGGGTAGTCCTGCTGGCCACTGTGTTATTCAGCTAGTTTCTCAATTCTAAAATGTATATCAAGCCATGTAGACTTAGTTGAAAGATTCTTCTTTGGGCTGGGACTCTAGCTCAGTGGTAGAACTCTTGCCTAGCACACTTAAGGACCTGGGTTCTTTTTTGTAAATTCATCTAAATAAAACTATACCAAATGTGGCCCTTGAATGCATTCATTTCAAATATGCATATAATTCTGCCTTATAGTTATAACCTCTGAGTATAGGACTGAAAAGTAAACCTAAATCAACCTCTAATTGATGATATAAAAAGTGAACTGCCGTTGCATCTTATTCCTCCTCTCTTTTGAAAACGATTGATCCAGTTTGTTTATAGGCATTATATTTCTGTTGACAGTTACTCATTTTATCAACTTATTCCTAGCTTTGCTATAACATTTCTATTGTTAGCCTCAAAAAAGTAATGCAATCCTTCATTTTTAGTTCTCATTTGAGAATAAGGCACCTCTAGTCCCTATGAATTCTGAATATTTTGAAATTACCATTTATTTATTGTCTTTGGGATAATTGCTTTATATGTAATACTTCATTGTATTATTTTTACAACTGCTTTAGCAGTGTTTCTAGCCAGTTAATGATATTACATTAGGCAGTTTTGGAATGATTCAAAACAGTGGGATCTCATAATCATATACACACAAAATTTAACATAAGAGATTGGAAAAATAAATAGATGCCAGTCTTTATAAGTTGTCCCTTTTTATGGGCATCACCCAATCAATGATTCAACCTTAATGTTGAACCCATAGGAAGGGCTCAGCAAACACAATTTTCTTTCTTTATGTTGCCTGATTCTCAATGAAGATGCCAAAAACATACACTGGAGACAGGGCAGCCTCTTTAATAAATGGTGTAGGGAAAACTGGATATCCACTAGCAGAGGATTGAATATTTACCACTACCTTCCACCCTGTATAAAATGGTTCAAAGACCTAAAAGTAAAACCTGAAGTTCTGAAACTATTGAAGGAAAATAGGAGAAACACTTCAAGACATTGACATAGCCATGATTTTCTGGATAGGATCCTAAAAACATAGTAAATAAGCAAAAATGGTATTCCATCGAACTAAAAAGCTTCTGTACACCAAAGGAAACAATCAACAGAATGAAGAGATAATCTATAGAATAGAAGAAAGTATTTCCCAGTTATTCATCTAACAGAGGGTTAATATCTAGAATACATAAAGAACACAAAAAGCTTAATAATAAACTTCAGGTAATACAATTGTGAAATGGACAAGTGATCTCAATAGATACTTTTAAGAGAAGAAATACAAATGATAAATAAATACATGAAAAAAATGCTCACTACCATTAACCATCAGGAAAGTGTACATAAAAACTAGAATGAGACACCATCTTACCCAGTCAGAATGGCTTACAAAATAAATAAATAAATAAATAAATAAATAAATAAATAAATAAATGCTGGTGAGGATGTGGAGGAAAAGGTACCCTATACACTTGTTGAGAATGTAAATTAGTACAAACACTGGAGAATAGTATGGAGGATCCCCCCAAAATTAAAAATAGATCTACTGTATGATCCAGCTATCCCATTTCTGGGCATATATCCAAAGGAATTGAAATCCGTGTATCAAACAGATACCTGCACACCCATGTTTAATGCAGCACTATTCAGCTGAGATTTGGAATCAGCCAAGGTGCACATCAACTGGTGAATAGATGAAATGTGGCATATATGCACAATGGAGTATTATTCAGCCATTAAGAAGAATGAAATCTTGTCATTTGCAACAAAATGGGCAGAACTAGAGAATATCATGTTAAATAAAATAATGCAGAAGTGGAAAGACAAGTATTGCATGTTCTCTCTTCTATGTGGAAACTAAGAGAAGTCAACCTGAAAATTGAACACTGATTACCAGTGATTGGGGAGGGTAAAATAAGAGTGGTTACATGTGATCAAAGTATGCTATATGTATGTATAGAAATATCACACTGAACACCATTAATATGTACTATAAGTAAATAAAATTTTTAAAAAATTTAAATAGGGTAATAAGTCCTTACTTGAAGAGAATTTTTAAATTACAGGAAAGTATAAATAAAACAAGTCATCCATTATCTCCCTTCACATATAGCTATTATTTTGGTATCTTTCCTACTAGTCATTTTTTTCTATACATATGTATTTTAAGTAATTAGAACTATTCTCATTTTTCCTAATATTAATCAAAGAACATTTTCAAAAATTATTTGTTAAATAATTTTTAGAAACATTTCACCACATATATCATAGTAGCAAACTGGCGATGTATAGGCCACTTTTGGCCCTTTGACTTATTTTATTTGGCTTTTAAAATATTAAAATTTTGAACTAGTTTCCCATATTTTAAAATCAGGTTTCACATCAGTTGGCTTACTTCACTTTGTCCAGGTGAGTGGTCTGATCCTGTGGTCATGTTTTCTGAGAATTCTGGCATGGCTTTACTGAAATTTATACTGGCTATTAAGATATTGTGATCTACTTTAGATTATTTCCAATTTCTTAATGGTTAAGATGAATACTGCAAGAAATGTCATTGTATTTTCTGCATTTCTGAATGTGTAGTAGATTTATTGAGGCTTCATGTGTTTTCTTATCATTTCTTGACATTCACTTCACAGTGTTCTCTCCATTTGGCCCATCTGCTCAGACTGTCAGCTAGCAGACTCTCAGACTTGCTGCTGGGCGTTCCCAGACTGGGCCTCCCGTCTGCCTGGTGTGGAGGGGCTCCCGGCCTAGGCGTGAGAGCATGTCTGGGTCTGAATCTCCACTCACCTCTTTGCACAAGTTAATTTGGCGCAGTTTTCCTTTAATTTATTATTTAAAAAAACAAATATGAGTTAGTACAAGTGAGTTTTGTGATGCTTAGTCACTCTTTACTTGATCATAATATCGGTTTAAAAATGAATTTTTAGTTTCGTTATTTAAAATGCTCTTTTAAGAAATTTATTCTGAGTTATAAACTTTTGGGCGTTGTTTCAGTGTATGACTATACTTTAATGCTTAGGAAAATATTTATTTGAATGAAGTCCCTATTGAGCGAAGATTCATAAACACTACACTCAATGAGAAGTCAGTAATAAGTGTATAAAAGAATTAATACAGAAAGATGAACAACTTTTTTTTGACCTTGATAAAGGAAAAACTCTGTGTTTAGCTCTTCCCCTCAGCTCCTCTTTGTTAATTAATTAATTAAAATTATTTTGTGGTCCTGGCATCCAATAGAGGGCCTTACACATTAGGAAAACTTTCTACCTCCAGCTATATCCCCTGTCCCTCTCTTCAGTAATTTAGATTATATTTCAAGACTCATCTTCTGTTAAAATTTTTTTCCAATTTGTTGCTTCAAGGAGATAGTGACTGTTGTGGGGAAGTCAAAGATGTATGAAACATAATCCTTGTTCTTAGAGAGTTTTCAATCTAGTTGGAACGATAGGACCCAAATATGTGAAATGATTCTGAAGATAAAACCAAGTTCTGGATTGAGACAGAAAGTCTACCTGTGCTCAACAGCATCAGGGGAAGAGAGAATTCATTGTGACACCAATAAGCTGGACCAGGGAGATCTGAACATGACTCCGCATAAAGTTTAGGTTCTCATGGACTTTGCAGGGGAGTAGAAAAGTCAGTTGGGGCAAGTAACTCGGTTGAGTGTTTGGGAATTGGTGGATCAATTTACATGGATACAAAGAGCAGTGGATATTGAATGTGGAGTAACAGAGCATTTTTAACTTGTTCTGATAGACCATGAGAAGCCTTTTATGGTACTCTTTATTTTTCTCCCCACAAGCCATAGTATGTAATATTAGAATAGGTGGAAATGGAAGGAAGGAGGACAGATAAAAGACTGTTGTCATACTGCAGCCATGATGAGATGAAGATGTGGAAGCAGAAGATTTTTTAAAAAAAGAAATGAATACATTTGAGAAACGTATCTAATAAAGGTGAAAGTTGGCAAGATTTGAAGATTGGGTAAATGTGGAATAAAGGGAAAGGGAAATAATTTAAAAATTTCAAGTTTAAAAAACCAAGAACATCAAAGAGTTTCTAACTAGAAATAGGGAAGCTCAGACAGTGTATCACTTTATGACTGGAAGAAGTTTAGGTCCAACCTTAGAAGTGGTTTCTGCTTCTCTCAGGGCCTCTCTGTGCTGAGTCTCTATTTTGTTCTTTGGATATGAGAATGCTAGATGATAGATTTTAGAGTGAGAAGAGAGTTGAATGGTGGGTGAACTGTTCAGTCTCAAAAGATACAAGGTTTTCTTTTAACATTCATGAGCCATTGATGGTCTAGCCTAATTAGCTAATTAGCATAGTATTACTGAGACAAATGTCATTAGTTTTATTTCCTTTCGTTTCACTCTGGACTAGTTCTGCTCTTTGGTAACAAACTTTGCTCCTAGTTGTGAACTCACCGATTTACATATTCATGCTGTTGACATCAGAGAGACTGGGAGTCTTGGAGAAGGGATCAATAAAAAATAATTTCTGCTTTTGAAACATGCATGTGTCCACACCTCTCCAGATCCAGGCCTTATCCATCATATATTAGTGCATTTTTTTTAATGATCTTCACCACATATTGTTTCATTGACTAGTTTACCCTTCAATAATGTATATCAATGAAGGGATAGGAAATGATTAACAAATTAGTGCTGTCTTACTATTTAAAATGTTGGGTTGGGTTGTCAAAGACAAGATATGGTTAAACAAACCCTTATTGTTCACATTACGTTGGATAACAATACCTAAAATCACCATAGCATGTTATTGCAAACACTTAAGTGGAACCAAACTTTTAATTTTGAATTCTTTGGCAAAGAAATTAACTTCACGAGCGTGTCTTTTGTTGTTGCTGTTGTTTAAGAGCATGTCTTTAAGCATGTTGGAATCCCTTTTCTAGGTTGTTCCTAAGTTATCAGATGAATATAAAAGAAGCATCAAATATCTCTATTACCTTCAACAGTTGTAAAAGGAGAAACAATGACATCATTCTTCACTTTTGTGGACAGATGAATTCTTGGTTGGTGTCAGTGTAAAAGCATCACCAAACAGTAATGGTAGCCAAGTCTCCCCGGGAGGGAAGGATGACTTCACAGCTTATAAACATGGCATTGCCACACACTGACCTGTCTGCAGCCTTGACCAAGTGTGACATATTTTAATCCCTCTCCAGGAGGGTTTTGGGTTCAAAGGAATGACAAATAAAAGGGTGAGTGTGGGCACATAGGGCTAAGAGGATCCCTTACTTTAAAGAACAGCAAAGATATCAAATTGGTTAAAACAAAGTTCATCATGGAGTGACAATGGTAAGAAGAAACTGGAAACTGCACCAAACTGGGATGTCAGGGACCAAGAAGTTCTCATTCTGAGAACATTCTGACCTTTACAATAAGCAGCAGCGCCCCTCCCTTCCCGCCGGCGCAAACTTCACCTTCCCGGCGGCGCGAATTTGCACCCTATCAGGAACCCAGCAGAAGAACAGCCAACCAGCCTGCACCTTGTCACACCCCTCCTTCCCTCAGTATAAATACCCCTGTGTGAACAATAAAAATTTGCAGCTTGATCAGAATTCCTGTCTTGCTGCCTCTCCCTGCGTCTCTTGTCCCTTCATTCCTTCTCTCTCAGGTTTGCAGTCCTGTGTTGATGTCCCGCGGGTCGGGACAGTTGGCGCCCAACGTGGTTGATTGGAAACCTTGAGAAGCGGAACGCTGCCCTCTGGGGAAGACTTGGCCAAGCAGGATTCGGGATCGCCTCGGTGGACGCGACCGGGAGTCAGATCCAAGAGGAAATTGAGGCCAGCGCAAGGTAAGTGACGTACCATGGGACAAGCAGTCTCGTCACATGATTTGTTTCTGACGGGTCTCGAGGAGGCCCTCAAGACTCGGGGAGCGCGTGTTAAGAAAAAGGATTTAAGATTATTCTTTTCATACATAGAGGATTTGTGTCCTTGGTTTCCCCTCGAGGGATCGATTGATGGTAAAAGGTGGCTCAGAGTAGGAGACTGCCTCAAAGATTATTATGAGACTTTTGGTCCTCAAAAGGTGCCCGTCACTGTCTTTTCTTATTGGAATTTAATTAATGAGATTCTTAAAAGTTCACCCTTTGACAGTGGTACTTTAAAACTTGTAAAGATTGGGGAGCAGGCAATGCAATCTACCTCTCGCCCCCCATCGGCATGCCCTTCGATTAGTATTCAAATGCCCTCTGCTCAGCCTTCTCAGGACCCTGGGACCCTCCCAGACCCTGGGAACCTCCCAGACCCCACCTTACCAAAGGAGTCCCCTAAAAATCCCCCTAAGATTTATCCGGTTTTAAATCCCCATGATGAGTTGACCCCAGAGGATGAGGCCACCCTGGAGGAGGCAGTGGCTCAACACCATTTTCCAGACCTGCCACCTCTTACAAATCCACTTCCCACTTATACACCCCCTGCCTTTTGTGCTCCGGTCCCTCAGGGACCTACTGCCCCCCCAGACATTTTTTCCCCGCTTCCCTTGCCTAATCTAACCCCTTTACGCGAGTCTCTCCAACATAGGCGGGAACAAATCCAACTTTTAAAAGAACTAAAAGCCCTTGATGCCGAGCTTCGCTCACTGGCCTTGGGCACGGAGTTAACACAAACTGGCCCAAAACCCCTTAATACTCGTAAGGTGAAGCCACGTGGTCAGCCTGTTCTTGCCTTTCCAGTCACTCGCAGTCAAGCAGATCAGCCCCCCCAAACTGAAGCAGAGAATTTAGAAGGAAGTCAGGAAGAGGAATCAGGGGAGGAACAAGAGGTAGAACCAGAGAGGGAACAAGAGGAGGACCAGAAATCAGGGGATGAGGAGGAGCCCACCTCTGGACAGAGTGGAGCCCTTGGTTCTTATAAAAGGCTGAGCCTCCGCTTTCTTGAAAGACTTAAAAAGGCTTGTACACAGTATGGCCCCACTGCACCTTATACACTGGCCTTGCTAGAGAACCATAGTACACAGTGGCTCACTCCTAATGATTGGAAATTTTTGGCCCGAGCCACCCTCAGTGCAGGTGACTTCCTGTTGTGGAACGCAGACTTTAGGGAATACTGACGGGAAACTGCCCAAAAAAATTCAACCAAGGCTTCCTCTAAATCCTGGACCTATGTTAAATTAGTGGGTAATGCGCCATTTGATACCAACCCTAAACAGGCGCGTTTCCTACTGGGCTCCTAGCGCAGGTTCAAACTGCTGGTTTGCATGCTTGGAGACGGCTCCCTCAAAAGGGCTCGGCCACCACCTCCCTAGCAAAAATTCATCAGGGTCCAGATGAGCCTTATAGTGACTTTGTTGCCCGGCTTAATCTAACTGCGGAGCGCTTACTTGGACCAAGTGAAAACGAGAGCTCCTTTGTAAAATATCTTGCCTTTGAAAATGCCAACCCAATATGTCAAGATGTTCTTCGGCCCCACAAAGATAAAGGGGACCTTTCTGACTGCATTAGGCTGTGTGCCGGGGTAGGAACAGCCCATGCCATGGGTCTCGCCATTGGTGCCGCCTTCACCAAGGCCCTTCACCACCCTGGCCCACGTACTTGCTTTACTTGCAAACAACCTGGCCATTTTGCGCGAGACTGCCCAACAGGGAAACTGGGTCAAGGACCCATATTTCCTCAAACAGGGGCTAAGCCACCTCCGCTCACCCTTTGCCCTAAATGTGGTAAAGGTCGCCACTGGGCCAAGGATTGTAGATCCAAGACCAATGCCCTTGGACAGCCTATTCCCTCTAACTTCTCGGGAAACTCCTCTCGGGGCCAGCCCCTGGCCCCGACCACCCCCAGAGCAAACCCAGGGGCAATAAGGTTTGTTCCCTCTCAGACTCCCAACCCAATCCAGGCTCCCTGTCCTTCTCCACAATCACCTCCCTCCAACGTGCTACCCCCGGCAGGGCAGGATTGGACCTGTGCCTCCACCGATACAATATTAGACTCTATGCAAGGACCTCAAATAATACCCACTGGGGTTGTAGGCCCCCCTCCACCTCATATGTGTGCTCTTATTCTTGGGAGAGCTCCTACCACCTTAAAAGGTGTTCAGGTCTTCCCTGGCATCATTGATGATGATTACACTGGAGAAATTAAAATACTGGCCACAGCTGTTAACGGAGTAGCTGCCATCCCTGCAGGAACAAAAATTGCACAATTAATACCCCTTCCCCTCAATTCAGGAAATTCACCAGGAAACACAGCCTCCTTAGGTTCCTCTGATGTGTATTGGGTCCAACCTATCTCCCACAAAAGACCCACTCTTACTTTATTTATTGAAGGAAAGAAATTCCAAGGGATCCTAGATACTGGTGTGGAAGCCACAGTTATTTCTCAAAAATATTGGCCATCAGAATGGCCCCTCACCTCATCACTAACTGACCTTAAAGGAATAGGGCAATCAAGAAACCTCTTAGTTAGCTCCAGGGTGCTTAATTGGACTGACACAAAAGATAACACAGGGAATAAAGGAACCGTTACCCCCTTTGTTGTTCCTGATCTCCCTGTCAACCTTTGGGGACGAGACATTCTAAGCCAAATGAAAGTTATTCTTGCTAGTCCCGACTTTTTAGTCACTCATCAAATGCTTCGTATGGGCTTTATCCCTGGTACAGGCCTTGGGAGGCTAGGACAAGGACAGGTTGAGCCTGTACAGCCCATACAAAAAACAGACAAATTTGGACTTGGTATGTGGATTTTTAGTGTCGGTCCCTGACCCTCCTGTACCCCATGCAGACAAAATTATTTGGGAAACTCAAACTCCTGTGTGGGTGGATCAGTGGCCCCTTACCCAAGAAAAATTAGAGGCTGCCTCCATGTTAGTACAGGAACAGTTGACAGCCGGCCATGTGGAACCCTCAACCTCACCCTGGAATACTCCTATTTTTGTTATTAAGAAGAAATCAGGCAAATGGCGCCTTTTGCAGGATTTGCGCGCTATCAATAAGGTTATGCGCCCGATGGGGGCATTACAGCCAGGCATCCCTACACCGGTAGCTATTCCTAGGGACTATTATAAAATGGTCATCGACTTAAAAGATTGCTTTTTTACTATTCCCTTACATCCTGATGACAGACCCTATTTTGCTTTCAGCCTCCCCCGCATCAATTTTCAGGGCCCTATGCAAAGATTTCAATGGAAGGTCCTTCCCCAGGGTATGGCTAACAGCCCTAGTCTTTGCCAAAATATGTTGCTCAAGCAGTAGACCCTGTGAGAGAGCGGTGGCCACAAGTTTATATATTACATTATATGGATGATTTGTTAATTGCTGCACCTAATACCTATGATCTTAATAATTGTTATTTTGATCTCTATAAAGCCCTTACTGCCTTGGGGCTTCAGATAGCCCCTGATAAGGTTCAGACACAGGACCCCTACACCTACTTGGGCCTCAAACTTCAAACTAATCAAATTCAAATCCCTAATATACAATTGCGTGTGGACCATCTCCACACTCTTAACGATTTCCCAAAACTACTAGGGGATATCCAATGGCTAAGACCATATTTAAAACTGCCCACCTATGTGCTTTTGCCTCTTAATGATATTTTAAGGGGAGATTCTGACCCTTCTTCTCCTCGAGAGCTTACTCCCGAGGCACAGCAAGCCTTAATTCAAGTCACAGAAGCCATTGCTCAACAATTTGTTACACAAATATCTTATAACCTTCCTTTGGTTTTGGTTATATTACACACCCCTCATACACCCACGGGACTATTCTGGCAGCGGGATCCACATTTTAAAAATAAAGGTTGCCCCTTGCTTTGGGTTCATTTGCCCGCCACATCCTCTAAAGTTATTGCTGTCTATCCTGCTCAGGTAGCTTCTATCATTATTAAAGGTCGCTTGCTTTCTCGACAACATTTTGGCAAAGACCCTGATAGCATTCTGATTCCACACACTAAGGATCAAACCCAATTTTTGCTACAGACGAGGGATGAATGGGGTATTGCTCTATCAGGCTTTTTGGGAATAATCGATAACCACCTTCCCAATGACCCCCTTTTGCATTTTGTTCAGTTACATCCATTTATTTTTCCTCGGGTTACTCGGAAGGCTCCTATTCCACAAGCCCTTACTGTTTTTACAGATGGCTCCAGCAATGGCCGTGCAGCCTTTGTTGTTGATAATCAGCCCACCACCTTTGACACTGCCTATCCATCAGCACAGCTTGTAGAATTGTTTGCTATAACACAAGTCTTTATGACATTTTTTGATAAACCTATTACTATTTATACAGACAGTGCTTACATTGCCCATTCTGTGCCCCTATTGGAGATTTCACCCGCCATTAAGGCTTCCTCCAACGCAGCCTTTTTGTTTAACCAGCTTCAACGACTAATTCAGGCTAGAAAACATCCATTTTTCTTAGGACACATTAGAGCACATTCTGATCTTCCCAGTCCCCTATCACGGGGTAATGCTCAGGCTGATGCAGCCACTCGGTCCCTTTTCCCAGTTCTTATTGGATCCATCCAAGAGGCCACAGATTTACACAAACTTCACCACTTAAATTCTCAGAGCCTTCGGTTACTCTGTAAAATTACCAGGCAACAAGCAAGGGAAATTGTAAAAGCGTGTCCTGCTTGCGTTGTCTCCCTTCCTATTCAACATGTGGGTGTTAACCCTCGAGGATTACTGCCCAATCAGATTTGGCAGATGGATGTTACTCACTTTCCTGAATTTGGGAAAACAAAGTACATACATGTTTCCATAGATACCTTTAGGCTTTATTTTTGCATCACCGCATTGCGGAGAAGCTACCAAGGATGTCATTTCTCATCTTGTCTCAGCCTTTTCCATAATGGGAAAGCCAGCACATATTAAGACAGATAATGGCCCTGTATATACCAGTACCAAGTTCAAACAGTTTTGTGCCACTCTTCAAATCTCTCATACTACTGGAATTCCATATAACCCTCAAGGTCAAGGCATTGTGGAACGTGCACACCTCACCTTAAAAACCTGGCTTACCCGCCTTAAGGCCTCTTCCCTTGCATTTACCACTCCCAGGGATCGCTTTAATCATGCATTATTTGCTCTTAACTTTCTTACCCTAGACAATGAAGGACATTCGACCGCAGACAGACATTGGCATCCCTCTTCTAGTTCTGCTCGCCCATCTGTTATGTGGCGCGATCCTTTAACAAATAAATGGAAAGGCCCAGATCCCGTCCTCATTTGGGGACGAGGCTCAGCTTGTATTTTAGATCAAGAACAAGCAGCCCCAAGATGGTTACTAGAACGCCTGGTCAAACAGGTCAATGATTTACCACAACCCAGGGACGGAAACCTTCCCCCTGAGGATGAATCTTCCTCTCTTATAGATGCAGCTAACAATCTACGCGAAAAATCCCCTGAATGACAGACCCTGTTCTTGCACAACCTCTACAGCAGTGGCCTCAGGTACTGCTGGTTTGGGGGTCTCTCTTTCTCAATATACAAAATTATCCAGACAATTGATTTCTGATGTACAGATACTCTCAAGCACCATACAAGATCTTCAAGATCAGGTGGATTCCTTAGCAGAAGTGGTCCTACAAAATAGGAGAGGTTTAGACCTTCTAACTGCCGAACAGGGAGGCATTTGTCTGTCTTTGCAGGAAAAATGCTGTTTCTATGCCAACAAGTCAGGAATTGTTAATGACAAGATCAAACAGCTGCAGGAAGACTCAGAAAAACGCCGACAAGCACTGGCTGATAATCCACTATGGACTGGATTCAGTGGACTCCTTCCCTATCTTCTTCCTTCTTAGGTCCCCTCCTTTGCTTGCTGCTTATTGTATCTATAGGTCCTTTGATATTCAACAAGATCATGGCTTTTCTTAAAGCTCAAATTGAGGCTATACAGGCAAAACCTATTCAGGTTCATTACCATCAACTGGAGATGATGGATCGTGATGATGATCTTAAAAGACCATCACCCCTGTGAGCTGAACTGGACAGCCAATGACGGGTAAGATTCGTGAGAGCTCATACCAACCTACGACAGGAAATGAGGGCTAGAGCCTCATTATCCAATGACGGGTAAGGATGTTGTTCTGCCACGGACAACCTAAGACAGGCGCAGTTCCCGAGGGATT